>CAJNAR010000105.1:0-23900 GCA_905220665.1 Albugo candida | reverse complement strand
GAAGGATGTTTAAATTACTGTATATAGTGAGAAAAGCCACGACTGTCTTCACATCTTCTGGCAATCTTTATGGCGACGAAGGTTCTAATTAGGAAGCCAATCAGGCTACTTCAGCAGCAGAGGAGCAAAAGTGGATATGTTATAAATGCATTCAGATGATTATAACAGGATTTGTCCATGTATTTCAGTATGGATTCATGAAGGATGTTTAAATTACTGTATATAGTGAGAAAAGCCACGACTGTCTTCACATCTTCTGGCAATCTTTATGGCGACGAACGTTCTAATTGAGAATCCAATCAGGCTATTTCAGCAGCACAGGATCAAAAGTGGATATGGTATAAATGCATTCAGATGATTATAACAGATTTGTGCATGTATTTCAGTATGGATTCACGAAGGACGTTTAAATTACTGTCTATAGTGAGAAAAGCGACGACTGTCTTCACATCTTCTGGCAATCTTTATGGCGACGAACGTTCTTATTTGGAAGCCAATCAGGCTACTTCAGCAGCAGAGGAGCAAAAGTGGATATGGTATAAACGCATTCAGATGATTATACCAAGATTTGTCCATGTATTTCAGTATGGATTCATGAAGGATGTTTAAATTATTGTATATAGTGAGAAAAGCCACGACTGTCTTCACATCTTCTGGTAATCCTTATGGCGACGAACGTTCTACTTAGGAAGCCAATCAGGCTACTTCAGCAGCAGAGGAGGAAAAGTGGATATGGTATAAACGCATTCAGATGATTATAACAGGATTTGTCCATGTATTTCAGTATGGATTCATGAAGGATGTTTATATTATTGTATATAGTGAGAAAAGCCACGACTGTCTTCACATCTTCTGGCAATCTTTATGGCGACGAACGTTCTAATTAGGAAGCCAATCAGGCTACTTCAGCAGCAGAGGAGCAAAAGTGGATATGGTATAAACGCATTCAGATGATTATAACAAGATTTGTGCATGTATTTCAGTATGGATTCACGAAAGACGATTGAATTAGTATCTTTGGTGGGCAAAGCCATGACTGTCTCCACATCTTCTGGTAATCGCGATGGCGACGAACGTGCTTATTGAGAAGCCAATCAGGCTATTCCAGCAGCAGAGGAGCAAGAGTGGATATGGTATAAACGCATTCAGATGATTATAACAAGATTTGTGCATGTATTTCAGTATGGATTCACCAAAGACGATTGAATTAGTATCTTTGGTGGGCAAAGCCATGACTGTCTTCACATCTTCTGGTAATTGGATGGCGACGAACGTTCTTATTGAGAAGCCAATCAGGCTATTCCAGCAGCAGAGGAGGAAAAGTGGATATGGTATAAACGCATTCAGATGATTATAACGAGATTTGTGCATGTATTTCAGTATGGATTCACGAAGACGATTAAAATACAGTCTATAGTGAGAAAAGCCACGACTGTCTTCACATCTTCTGGCAATCTTTATGGCGACGAACGTGCTTATTGAGAATCCAATCAGGCTATTCAGCAGCACAGGATCAAAAGTGGATATTGTATAAATGCATTCAGATGATTATAACAAGATTTGTGCATGTATTTCAGTATGAATTCACGAAGACGATTAAAATACAGTCTATAGTGAGAAATGCCATGACCGTCTTCACATCTCTGGTAATCGCGATGGCGACGAACGTTCTAATTAGGAATCCAATCAGGCTACTTCAGCAGCACAGGATCAAAAGTGGATATTGTATAAACGCATTCAGATGATTATAACAGATTTGTCCATGTATTTCAGTATGGATTCATGAAGGATGTTTAAATTACTGTCGATAGTGAGAAAAGCCACGACTGTCTTCACATCTCTGGCAATCTCGATGGCGACGAACGTTCTTATTGAGAAGCCAATCAGGCTATTCCAGCAGCAGAGGAGCAAGAGTGGATATGGTATATCAGATGATTATACCAGGATTTGTCCCTGTATTTCAGTATGGATTCATGAAGGATGTTTAAATTACTGTCGATAGTGAGAAAAGCCACGACTGTCTTCACATCTCTGGTAATCTTTATGGCGACGAACGTTCTTATTGAGAATCCAATCAGGCTATTTCAGCAGCACAGGATCAAAAGTGGGTATTGTATAAACGCATTCAGATGATTATAACAAGATTTGTCCATGTATTTCTGTATCGATTCACGAAAGACGATTGAAATACAGTCTATAGTGAGAAAAGCCACGACTGTCTTCACATCTTCTGGCAATCTTTATGGCGACGAACGTTCTACTTAGGAAGCCAATCAGGCTACTTCAGCAGCAGAGGAGGAAAAGTGGATATGGTATAAACGCATTCAGATGATTATAACAGGATTTGTCCATGTATTTCAGTATGGATTCACGAAGGACGTTTAAATTACTGTCTATAGTGAGAAAAGCCACGACTGTCTTCACATCTTCTGGTAATCTTTATGGCGACGAACGTTCTAATTAGGAAGCCAATCAGGCTACTTCAGCAGCAGAGGAGGAAAGTGGATATGGTATAAACGCATTCAGATGATTATAACAGGATTTGTCCATGTATTTCAGTATGGATTCATGAGGATGTTTAAATTACTGTATATAGTGAGAAAAGCCACGACTGTCTTCACATCTTCTGGCAATCTTTATGGCGACGAACGTTCTAATTAGGAAGCCAATCAGGCTACTTCAGCAGCAGAGGAGCAAAAGTGGATATGGTATAAATGCATTCAGATGATTATAACAAGATTTGTCCATGTATTTCAGTATGGATTCACGAAGACGATTAAAATACAGTCTATAGTGAGAAATGCCATGACCGTCTTCACATCTCTGGTAATCGCGATGGCGACGAACGTTCTAATTAGGAAGCCAATCAGGCTATTTCAGCAGCAGAGGAGGAAAAGTGGATATGGTATAAACGCATTCAGATGATTATAACAGGATTTGTCCATGTATTTCAGTATGGATTCATGAAGGATGTTTAAATTACTGTCGATAGTGAGAAAAGCCACGACTGTCTTCACATCTCTGGCAATCTCGATAGCGACGACGTTCTTATTGAGAAGCCAATCAGGCTATTCCAGCAGCAGAGGAGCAAGAGTGGATATGGTATATCAGATGGTTATACCAGGATTTGTCCCTGTATTTCAGTATGGATTCATGAAGGATGTTTAAATTACTGTCGATAGTGAGAAAAGCCACGACTGTCTTCACATCTCTGGTAATCTTTATGGCGACGAACGTTCTTATTGAGAATCCAATCAGGCTATTTCAGCAGCACAGGATCAAAAGTGGGTATTGTATAAACGCATTCAGATGATTATAACAAGATTTGTCCATGTATTTCTGTATCGATTCACGAAGACGATTAAAATACAGTCTATAGTGAGAAATGCCATGACCGTCTTCACATCTCTGGTAATCGCGATGGCGACGAACGTTCTAATTAGGAAGCCAATCAGGCTACTTCAGCAGCAGAGGAGGAAAAGTGGATATGGTATAAACGCATTCAGATGATTATAACAGGATTTGTCCATGTATTTCAGTATGGATTCATGAAGGATGTTTAAATTACTGTCGATAGTGAGAAAAGCCACGACTGTCTTCACATCTTCTGGCAATCTTTATGGCGACGAACGTTCTTATTGAGAAGCCAATCAGGCTATTCCAGCAGCAGAGGAGCAAGAGTGGATATGGTATATCAGATGATTATACCAGGATTTGTCCCTGTATTTCAGTATGGATTCATGAAGGATGTTTAAATTACTGTCGATAGTGAGAAAAGCCACGACTGTCTTCACATCTTCTGGTAATCTTTATGGCGACGAACGTTCTTATTGAGAATCCAATCAGGCTATTTCAGCAGCACAGGATCAAAAGTGGGTATTGTATAAACGCATTCAGATGATTATAACAAGATTTGTCCATGTATTTCTGTATCGATTCACGAAAGACGATTGAAATACAGTCTATAGTGAGAAAAGCCACGACTGTCTTCACATCTTCTGGTAATCTTTATGGCGACGAACGTTCTAATTAGGAAGCCAATCAGGCTATTTCAGCAGCAGAGGAGAAAAAGTGGATATGGTATAAACGCATTCAGATGATTATAACAGAGATTTGTGCATGTATTTCAGTATGGATTCACGAAGGACGTTTAAATACAGTCTATAGTGAGAAAGGCCACGACTGTCTTCACATCTTCTGGCAATCTTTATGGCGACGAACGTTTTAATTAGGAAGCCAATCAGGCTACTTCAGCAGCAGAGGAGGAAAAGTGGATATGGTATAAACGCATTCAGATGATTATAACAGGATTTGTCCATGTATTTCAGTATGGATTCATGAAGGATGTTTAAATTACTGTATATAGTGAGAAAAGCCACGACTGTCTTCACATCTTCTGGCAATCTTTATGGCGACGAACGTTCTAATTAGGAAGCCAATCAGGCTACTTCAGCAGCAGAGGAGCAAAAGTGGATATGGTATAAATGCATTCAGATGATAATAACAGGATTTGTCCATGTATTTCAGTATGGATTCACGAAGACGATTAAAATACAGTCTATAGTGAGAAATGCCATGACCGTCTTCACATCTCTGGTAATCGCGATGGCGACGAACGTTCTAATTAGGAATCCAATCAGGCTACTTCAGCAGCACAGGATCAAAAGTGGATATTGTATAAACGCATTCAGATGATTATAACAGGATTTGTCCATGTATTTCAGTATGGATTCATGAAGGATGTTTAAATTACTGTCGATAGTGAGAAAAGCCACGACTGTCTTCACATCTTCTGGCAATCTCGATGGCGACGAACGTTCTTATTGGGAAGCCAATCAGGCTATTCCAGCAGCAGAGGAGCAAGAGTGGATATGGTATATCAGATGATTATACCAGGATTTGTCCCTGTATTTCAGTATGGATTCATGAAGGATGTTTAAATTACTGTCGATAGTGAGAAAAGCCACGACTGTCTTCACATCTCTGGTAATCTTTATGGCGACGAACGTTCTTATTGAGAATCCAATCAGGCTATTTCAGCAGCACAGGATCAAAAGTGGGTATTGTATAAACGCATTCAGATGATTATAACAAGATTTGTGCATGTATTTCTGTATCGATTCACGAAAGACGATTGAAATACAGTCTATAGTGAGAAAAGCCACGACTGTCTTCACATCTCTGGCAATCTCGATGGCGACGAACGTTCTTATTGAGAAGCCAATCAGGCTATTCCAGCAGCAGAGGAGCAAGAGTGGATATGGTATAAACGCATTCAGATGATTATACCAAGATTTGTCCATGTATTTCAGTATGGATTCATGAAGGATGTTTAAATTATTGTATATAGTGAGAAAAGCCACGACTGTCTTCACATCTTCTGGTAATCCTTATGGCGACGAACGTTCTAATTAGGAAGCCAATCAGGCTACTTCAGCAGCAGAGGAGGAAAAGTGGATATGGTATAAACGCATTCAGATGATTATAACAGGATTTGTCCATGTATTTCAGTATGGATTCATGAAGGATGTTTAAATTACTGTATATAGTGAGAAAAGCCACGACTGTCTTCACATCTTCTGGCAATCTTTATGGCGACGAACGTTCTTATTTGGAAGCCAATCAGGCTACTGCAGCAGCAGAGGAGCAAAAGTGGATATGGTATAAACGCATTCAGATGATTATAACAGGATTTGTCCATGTATTTCAGTATGGATTCATGAAGGATGTTTAAATTACTGTATATAGTGAGAAAAGCCACGACTGTCTTCACATCTTCTGGTAATCGCGATGGCGACGAACGTTCTTATTGAGAAGCCAATCAGGCTATTTCAGCAGCAGAGGAGGAAAAGTGGATATGGTATAAACGCATTCAGATGATTATACGGGATTTGTCCATGTATTTCAGTATGGATTCATGAAGGATGTTTAAATTACTGTATATAGTGAGAAAAGCCACGACTGTCTTCACATCTTCTGGCAATCTTTATGGCGACGAACGTTCTTATTGAGAAGCCAATCAGGCTACTTCAGCAGCAGAGGAGCAAAAGTGGATATGGTATAAATGCATTCAGATGATTATAACAGGATTTGTCCATGTATTTCAGTATGGATTCACGAAGACGATTAAAATACAGTCTATAGTGAGAAAAGCCACGACTGTCTTCACATCTTCTGGCAATCTTTATGGCGACGAACGTTCTTATTGAGAATCCAATCAGGCTATTTCAGCAGCACAGGATCAAAAGTGGGTATTGTATAAACGCATTCAGATGATTATAACAAGATTTGTCCATGTATTTCTGTATCGATTCACGAAAGACGATTGAAATACTGTCTATAGTGAGAAAAGCCACGACTGTCTTCACATCTTCTGGCAATCTTTATGGCGACGAACGTTTTAATTAGGAAGCCAATCAGGCTACTTCAGCAGCAGAGGAGGAAAAGTGGATATGGTATAAACGCATTCAGATGATTATAACAAGATTTGTCCATGTATTTCTGTATCGATTCACGAAAGACGATTGAAATACAGTCTATAGTGAGAAAAGCCACGACTGTCTTCACATCTTCTGGCAATCTTTATGGCGACGAACGTTCTAATTAGGAAGACAATCAGGCTACTTCAGCAGCAGAGGAGAAAAAGTGGATATGGTATAAACGCATTCAGATGATTATAACAAGATTTGTCCATGTATTTCAGTATGGATTCACGAAGGACGTTAAAATTACTGTCTATAGTGAGAAAAGCCACGACTGTCTTCACATCTTCTGGTAATCTTATGGCGACGAACGTTCTAATTAGGAAGCCAATCAGGCTACTTCAGCAGCAGAGGAGCAAAAGTGGATATGGTATAAACGCATTCAGATGATTATAACAGGATTTGTCCATGTAATTCAGTATGGATTCATGAAGGATGTTTAAATTACTGTATATAGTGAGAAAAGCCACGACTGTCTTCACATCTTCTGGCAATCTTTATGGCGACGAACGTTCTTATTGAGAAGCCAATCAGGCTACTTCAGCAGCAGAGGAGCAAAAGTGGATATGTTATAAATGCATTCAGATGATTATAACAGGATTTGTCCATGTATTTCAGTATGGATTCACGAAGACGATTAAAATACAGTCTATAGTGAGAAATGCCATGACCGTCTTCACATCTCTGGTAATTGCGATGGCGACGAACGTTCTAATTAGAGAAGCCAATCAGGCTATTCCAGCAGCAGAGGAGGAAAAGTGGATATGGTATAAACGCATTCAGATGATTATAACAGGATTTGTCCATGTATTTCAGTATGGATTCATGAAGGATGTTTAAATTACTGTCGATAGTGAGAAAAGCCACGACTGTCTTCACATCTTCTGGTAATCCTTATGGCGACGAACGTTTTACTTAGGAAGCCAATCAGGCTACTTCAGCAGCAGAGGAGGAAAAGTGGATATGGTATAAATGCATTCAGATGATTATAACAGGATTTGTCCATGTATTTCAGTATGGATTCATGAAGGATGTTTAAATTACTGTATATAGTGAGAAAAGCCACGACTGTCTTCACATCTTCTGGTAATCCTTATGGCGACGAACGTTCTAATTAGGAAGCCAATCAGGCTATTTCAGCAGCAGAGGAGCAAAAGTGGATATAGTATAAATGCATTCAGATGATTATAACGGATTTGTCCATGTATTTCAGTATGGATTCATGAAGGATGTTTAAATTACTGTATATAGTGAGAAAAGCCACGACTGTCTTCACATCTTCTGGTAATCCTTATGGCGACGAACGTTCTACTTAGGAAGCCAATCAGGCTACTTCAGCAGCAGAGAGGAAAAGTGGATATGGTATAAACGCATTCAGATGATTATACGGGATTTGTCCATGTATTTCAGTATGGATTCATGAAGGATGTTTAAATTACTGTATATAGTGAGAAAAGCCACGACTGTCTTCACATCTTCTGGTAATCCTTATGGCGACGAACGTTTTAATTAGAAGCCAATCAGGCTACTTCAGCAGCAGAGGAGGAAAAGTGGATATGGTATAAATGCATTCAGATGATTATAACAGGATTTGTCCATGTATTTCAGTATGGATTCATGAAGGATGTTTATATTATTGTATATAGTGAGAAAAGCCACGACTGTCTTCACATCTTCTGGTAATCCTTATGGCGACGAACGTTCTAATTAGGAAGCCAATCAGGCTACTTCAGCAGCAGAGGAGGAAAAGTGGATATGGTATAAACGCATTCAGATGATTATAACAGGATTTGTCCATGTATTTCAGTATGGATTCATGAAGGATGTTTAAATTACTGTCTATAGTGAGAAAAGCCACGACTGTCTTCACATCTTCTGGTAATCCTTATGGCGACGAACGTTTTAATTAGAAGCCAATCAGGCTACTTCAGCAGCAGAGGAGCAAAAGTGGATATGGTATAAACGCATTCAGATGATTATAACAAGATTTGTGCATGTATTTCTGTATGGATTCACGAAGGACGTTTAAATTACTGTCTATAGTGAGAAAAGCCACGACTGTCTTCACATCTTCTGGCAATCTTTATGGCGACGAACGTTCTTATTTGGAAGCCAATCAGGCTACTTCAGCAGCAGAGGAGCAAAAGTGGATATGGTAAAAACGCATTCAGATGATTATACCAAGATTTGTCCATGTATTTCAGTATGGATTCATGAAGGATGTTTAAATTATTGTATATAGTGAGAAAAGCCACGACTGTCTTCACATCTTCTGGTAATCCTTATGGCGACGAACGTTCTACTTAGGAAGCCAATCAGGCTACTTCAGCAGCAGAGGAGCAAAAGTGGATATGTTATAAATGCATTCAGATGATTATAACAGGATTTGTCCATGTATTTCAGTATGGATTCATGAAGGATGTTTAAATTATTGTATATAGTGAGAAAAGCCACGACTGTCTTCACATCTTCTGGTAATCTTTATGGCGACGAACGTTCTCATTAGGAAGCCAATCAGGCTACTTCAGCAGCAGAGGAGGAAAAGTGGATATGGTATAAATGCATTCAGATGATTATAACCGGATTTGTCCATGTATTTCAGTATGGATTCATGAAGGATGTGTAAATTACTGTATATAGTGAGAAAAGCCACGACTGTCTTCACATCTTCTGGTAATCTTATGGCGACGAACGTTCTAATTAGGAAGCCAATCAGGCTACTTCAGCAGCAGAGGAGGAAAAGTGGATATGGTATAAACGCATTCAGATGATTATACGGGATTTGTCCATGTATTTCAGTATGGATTCATGAAGGATGTTTAAATTACTGTATATAGTGAGAAAAGCCACGACTGTCTTCACATCTTCTGGTAATCCTTATGGCGACGAACGTTCTAATTAGGAAGCCAATCAGGCTACT
Source organism: Albugo candida (assembly GCA_905220665.1). Lineage (NCBI taxonomy): Eukaryota > Oomycota > Peronosporomycetes > Albuginales > Albuginaceae > Albugo > Albugo candida. The sequence continues at coordinate 14,498 of CAJNAR010000105.1, read as the reverse complement.
TCAGCAGCAGAGGAGGAAAAGTGGATATAGTATAAATGCATTCAGATGATTATAACAGGATTTGTCCATGTATTTCAGTATGGATTCATGAAGGATGTTTAAATTACTGTATATAGTGAGAAAAGCCACGACTGTCTTCACATCTTCTGGTAATCTTTATGGCGACGAACGTTCTAATTAGGAAGCCAATCAGGCTACTTCAGCAGCAGAGGAGGAAAAGTGGATATGGTATAAACGCATTCAGATGATTATACGGGATTTGTCCATGTATTTCAGTATGGATTCATGAAGGATGTTTAAATTACTGTATATAGTGAGAAAAGCCACGACTGTCTTCACATCTTCTGGTAATCCTTATGGCGACGAACGTTCTAATTAGGAAGCCAATCAGGCTACTTCAGCAGCATAGGAGCAAAAGTGGATATGGTATAAACGCATTCAGATGATTATAACAAGATTTGTGCATGTATTTCTGTATGGATTCACGAAGGACGTTTAAATTACTGTCTATAGTGAGAAAAGCCACGACTGTCTTCACATCTTCTGGCAATCTTTATGGCGACGAACGTTCTTATTTGGAAGCCAATCAGGCTACTTCAGCAGCAGAGGAGCAAAAGTGGATATGGTATAAATGCATTCAGATGATGATAACAGGATTTGTCCATGTATTTCAGTATGGATTCATGAAGGATGTGTAAATTACTGTATATAGTGAGAAAAGCCACGACTGTCTTCACATCTTCTGGCAATCTTTATGGCGACGAACGTTCTAATTAGGAAGCCAATCAGGCTACTTCAGCAGCAGAGGAGGAAAAGTGGATATGGTATAAACGCATTCAGATGATTATAACAGGATTTGTCCATGTATTTCAGTATGGATTCACGAAGGACGTTTAAATTACTGTCTATAGTGAGAAAAGCCACGACTGTCTTCACATCTTCTGGCAATCTTTATGGCGACGAACGTTCTAATTAGGAAGCCAATCAGGCTACTTCAGCAGCAGAGGAGCAAAAGTGGATATAGTATAAATGCATTCAGATGATTATAACGAGATTTGTGCATGTATTTCAGTATGGATTCACGAAGGACGTTTAAATTATTGTATATAGTGAGAAAAGCCACGACTGTCTTCACATCTTCTGGCAATCTTTATGGCGACGAACGTTCTAATTAGGAAGCCAATCAGGCTACTTCAGCAGCAGAGGAGCAAAAGTGGATATGGTATAAATGCATTCAGATGATGATAACAGGATTTGTCCATGTATTTCAGTATGGATTCATGAAGGATGTGTAAATTACTGTAGATAGTGAGAAATGCCATGACCGTCTTCACATCTCTGGTAATCGCGATGGCGACGAACGTTCTAATTAGGAAGCCAATCAGGCTACTTCAGCAGCAGAGGAGGAAAAGTGGATATGGTATAAACGCATTCAGATGATTATAACAGGATTTGTCCATGTATTTCAGTATGGATTCACGAAGACGATTAAAATACAGTCTATAGTGAGAAAAGCCACGACTGTCTTCACATCTTCTGGCAATCTTTATGGCGACGAACGTTCTTATTGAGAAGCCAATCAGGCTATTTCAGCAGCAGAGGAGAAAAGTGGATATGGTATAAACGCATTCAGATGATTATAACAGGATTTGTCCATGTATTTCAGTATGGATTCATGAAGGATGTTTAAATTACTGTATATAGTGAGAAAAGCCACGACTGTCTTCACATCTTCTGGCAATCTTTATGGCGACAAACGTTCTAATTAGGAAGCCAATCAGGCTACTTCAGCAGCAGAGGAGCAAAAGTGGATATGGTATAAATGCATTCAGATGATGATAACAGGATTTGTCCATGTATTTCAGTATGGATTCATGAAGGATGTGTAAATTACTGTATATAGTGAGAAAAGCCACGACTGTCTTCACATCTTCTGGCAATCTTTATGGCGACGAACGTTCTAATTAGGAAGCCAATCAGGCTACTTCAGCAGCAGAGGAGGAAAAGTGGATATGGTATAAACGCATTCAGATGATTAGAACAGGATTTGTCCATGTATTTCAGTATGGATTCACGAAGGACGTTTAAATTACTGTCTATAGTGAGAAAAGCCACGACTGTCTTCACATCTTCTGGTAATCTTTATGGCGACGAACGTTCTAATTAGGAAGCCAATCAGGCTACTTCAGCAGCAGAGGAGCAAAAGTGGATATAGTATAAATGCATTCAGATGATTATAACGAGATTTGTGCATGTATTTCAGTATGGATTCACGAAGGACGTTTAAATTACTGTCTATAGTGAGAAAAGCCACGACTGTCTTCACATCTTCTGGCAATCTTTATGGCGACGAACGTTCTAATTAGGAAGCCAATCAGGCTACTTCAGCAGCAGAGGAGCAAAAGTGGATATGTATAAATGCATTCAGATGATTATAACAGGATTTGTCCATGTATTTCAGTATGGATTCATGAAGGATGTGTAAATTACTGTAGATAGTGAGAAAAGCCACGACTGTCTTCACATCTTCTGGCAATCTTTATGGCGACGAACGTTCTAATTAGGAAGCCAATCAGGCTACTTCAGCAGCAGAGGAGAAAAAGTGGATTTGGTATAAACGCATTCAGATGATTATAACAGGATTTGTCCATGTATTTCAGTATGGATTCACTAAGACGATTAAAATACAGTCTATAGTGAGAAAAGCCACGACTGTCTTCACATCTTCTGGCAATCTTAATGGCGACGAACGTTCTAATTAGGAAGCCAATCAGGCTACTTCAGCAGCAGAGGAGGAAAAGTGGATATGGTATAAACGCATTCAGATGATTATAACAGGATTTGTCCATGTATTTCAGTATGGATTCATGAAGGATGTTTAAATTATTGTATATAGTGAGAAAAGCCACGACTGTCTTCACATCTTCTGGTAATCTTTATGGCGACGAACGTTCTAATTAGGAAGCCAATCAGGCTACTTCAGCAGCAGAGGAGGAAAAGTGGATATGGTATAAACGCATTCAGATGATTATAACAGGATTTGTACATGTATTTCAGTATGGATTCACGAAGACGATTAAAATACAGTCTATAGTGAGAAAAGCCATGACCGCCTTCACATCTTCTGGTAATCTTTATGGCGACGAACGTTCTTATTGAGAAGCCAATCAGGCTATTTCAGCAGCAGAGGAGAAAAAGCGGATATGGTATAAATGCATTCAGATGATTATAACAGGATTTGTCCATGTATTTCAGTATGGATTCACGAAGACGATTAAAATACAGTCTATAGTGAGAAATGCCATGACCGTCTTCACATCTCTGGTAATCGCGATGGCGACGAACGTTCTAATTAGGAAGCCAATCAGGCTACTTCAGCAGCAGAGGAGGAAAAGTGGATATGGTATAAACGCATTCAGATGATTATAACAGGATTTGTCCATGTATTTCAGTATGGATTCACGAAGACGATTAAAATACAGTCTATAGTGAGAAAAGCCACGACTGTCTTCACATCTTCTGGCAATCTTTATGGCGACGAACGTTCTAATTAGGAAGACAATCAGGCTACTTCAGCAGCAGAGGAGAAAAAGTGGATATGGTATAAACGCATTCAGATGATTATAACAGGATTTGTCCATGTATTTCAGTATGGATTCATGAAGGATGTTTAAATTACTGTCGATAGTGAGAAAAGCCACGACTGTCTTCACATCTCTGGCAATCTCGATGGCGACGAACGTTCTTATTGAGAAGCCAATCAGGCTATTCCAGCAGCAGAGGAGCAAGAGTGGATATGGTATATCAGATGATTATACCAGGATTTGTCCCTGTATTTCAGTATGGATTCATGAAGGATGTTTAAATTACTGTCGATAGTGAGAAAAGCCACGACTGTCTTCACATCTCTGGTAATCTTTATGGCGACGAACGTTCTTATTGAGAATCCAATCAGGCTATTTCAGCAGCACAGGATCAAAAGTGGGTATTGTATAAACGCATTCAGATGATTATAACAAGATTTGTCCATGTATTTCTGTATCGATTCACGAAAGACGATTGAAATACAGTCTATAGTGAGAAAAGCCACGACTGTCTTCACATCTTCTGGCAATCTTTATGGCGACGAACGTTCTAATTAGGAAGCCAATCAGGCTACTTCAGCAGCAGAGGAGGAAAAGTGGATATGGTATAAACGCATTCAGATGATTATAACAGGATTTGTCCATGTATTTCAGTATGGATTCACGAAGGACGTTTAAATTACTGTCTATAGTGAGAAAAGCCACGACTGTCTTCACATCTTCTGGTAATCTTTATGGCGACGAACGTTCTAATTAGGAAGCCAATCAGGCTACTTCAGCAGCAGAGGAGGAAAAGTGGATATGGTATAAACGCATTCAGATGATTATAACAGGATTTGTCCATGTATTTCAGTATGGATTCATGAAGGATGTTTAAATTACTGTATATAGTGAGAAAAGCCACGACTGTCTTCACATCTTCTGGCAATCTTTTTGGCGACGAACGTTCTAATTAGGAAGCCAATCAGGCTACTTCAGCAGCAGAGGAGCAAAAGTGGATATGGTATAAATGCATTCAGATGATAATAACAGGATTTGTCCATGTATTTCAGTATGGATTCACGAAGACGATTAAAATACAGTCTATAGTGAGAAATGCCATGACCGTCTTCACATCTCTGGTAATCGCGATGGCGACGAACGTTCTAATTAGGAAGCCAATCAGGCTACTTCAGCACCAGAGGAGGAAAAGTGGATATGGTATAAACGCATTCAGATGATTATAACAGGATTTGTCCATGTATTTCAGTATGGATTCATGAAGGATGTTTAAATTACTGTCGATAGTGAGAAAAGCCACGACTGTCTTCACATCTCTGGCAATCTCGATGGCGACGAACGTTCTTATTGAGAAGCCAATCAGGCTATTCCAGCAGCAGAGGAGCAAGAGTGGATATGGTATATCAGATGATTATACCAGGATTTGTCCCTGTATTTCAGTATGGATTCATGAAGGATGTTTAAATTACTGTCGATAGTGAGAAAAGCCACGACTGTCTTCACATCTTCTGATAATCTTTATGGCGACGAACGTTCTTATTGAGAAGCCAATCAGGCTATTTCAGCAGCAGAGGAGGAAAAGTGGATATGGTATAAACGCATTCAGATGATTATACCAAGATTTGTCCATGTATTTCAGTATGAATTGACGAAGACGATTAAAATACAGTCTATAGTGAGAAATGCCATGACCGTCTTCACATCTCTGGTAATCGCGATGGCGACGAACGTTCTAATTAGGAAGCCAATCAGGCTACTTCAGCAGCAGAGGAGAAAAAGTGGATATGGTATAAACGCATTCAGATGATTATAACAGGATTTGTCCATGTATTTCAGTATGGATTCATGAAGGATGTTTAAATTACTGTATATAGTGAGAAAAGCCACGACTGTCTTCACATCTTCTGGCAATCTTTATGGCGACGAACGTTCTAATTAGGAAGCCAATCAGGCTACTTCAGCAGCAGAGGAGCAAAAGTGGATATGTTATAAATGCATTCAGATGATTATAACAGGATTTGTCCATGTATTTCAGTATGGATTCACGAAGACGATTAAAATACAGTCTATAGTGAGAATTGCCATGACCGTCTTCACATCTCTGGTAATCGCGATGGCGACGAACGTTCTAATTAGGAAGCCAATCAGGCTACTTCAGCAGCAGAGGAGGAAAAGTGGATATGGTATAAACGCATTCAGATGATTATAACAGGATTTGTCCATGTATTTCAGTATGGATTCACGAAGACGATTAAATTACAGTCTATAGTGAGAAAAGCCACGACTGTCTTCACATCTTCTGGTAATCCTTATGGCGACGAACGTTCTAATTAGGAAGCCAATCAGGCTACTTCAGCAGCAGAGGAGGAAAAGTGGATATGGTATAAACGCATTCAGATGACTATAACAGGATTTGTGCATGTGTTCCAGTATGGATTCACGAAAGACGATTAAAATACAGTCTATAGTGAGAAATGCCATGACCGTCTTCACATCTCTGGTAATCTTTATGGCGACGAACGTTCTAATTAGGAAGCCAATCAGGCTACTTCAGCAGCAGAGGAGAAAAAGTGGATATGGTATAAACGCATTCAGATGATTATAACAGGATTTGTCCATGTATTTCAGTATGGATTCATGAAGGATGTTTATATTATTGTATATAGTGAGCAAAGCCACGACTGTCTTCACATCTTCTGGTAATCCTTATGGTGACGAACGTTCTAATTAGGAAGCCAATCAGGCTACTTCAGCAGCAGAGGAGGAAAAGTGGATATGGTATAAACGCATTCAGATGATTATAACAGGATTTGTCCATGTATTTCAGTATGGATTCACGAAGACGATTAAAATACAGTCTATAGTGAGAAAAGCCACGACTGTCTTCACATCTTCTGGTAATGTCGATGGCGACGAACGTTCTTATTGGGAAGCCAATCAGGCTACTTCAGCAGCAGAGGAGGAAAAGTGGATATGGTATAAACGCATTCAGATGATTATAACAGGATTTGTCCCTGTATTTCAGTATGGATTCACGAAGACGATTAAAATACAATCTATAGTGAGAACAGCCATGACCGTCTTCACATCTCTGGTAATCGCGATGGCGACGAACGTTCTTATTGAGAAGCCAATCAGGCTATTTCAGCAGCAGAGGAGGAAAAGTGGATATGGTATAAACGCATTCAGATGATTATAACAGGATTTGTCCATGTATTTCAGTATGAATTCACGAAGACGATTAAAATACAATCTATAGTGAGAAAAGCCATGACCGTCTTCACATCTCTAGTAATCGCGATGGCGACGAACGTTCTAATTAGGAAGCCAATCAGGCTATTTCAGCAGCAGAGGAGGAAAAGTGGATATGGTATAAACGCATTCAGATGATTATAACAGGATTTGTCCCTGTATTTCAGTATGGATTCATGAAGGATGTTTAAATTACTGTATATAGTGAGAAAAGCCACGACTGTCTTCACATCTTCTGGCAATCTTTATGGCGACGAACGTTCTAATTAGGAAGCCAATCAGGCTACTTCAGCAGCAGAGGAGGAAAAGTGGATATGGTATAAACGCATTCAGATGATTATAACAGGATTTGTCCATGTATTTCAGTATGGATTCACGAAGACGATTAAATTACAGTCTATAGTGAGAAAAGCCACGACTGTCTTCACATCTTCTGGTAATCTTTATGGCGACGAACGTTCTTATTGAGAATCCAATCAGGCTATTTCAGCAGCACAGGATCAAAAGTGGATATGGTATAAATGCATTCAGATGATTATAACAAGATTTGTGCATGTATTTCAGTATGGATTCACGAAGGACGTTTAAATTACTGTCTATAGTGAGAAAAGCCACGACTGTCTTCACATCTTCTGGCAATCTTTATGGCGACGAACGTTCTTATTTGGAAGCCAATCAGGCTACTTCAGCAGCAGAGGAGCAAAAGTGGATATGGTATAAACGCATTCAGATGATTATACCAAGATTTGTCCATGTATTTCAGTATGGATTCATGAAGGATGTTTAAATTATTGTATATAGTGAGAAAAGCCACGACTGTCTTCACATCTTCTGGTAATCCTTATGGCGACGAACGTTCTACTGAGGAAGCCAATCAGGCTACTTCAGCAGCAGAGGAGCAAAAGTGGATATGGTATAAATGCATTCAGATGATTATAACAGGATTTGTCCATGTATTTCAGTATGGATTCACGAAGGACGTTTAAATTACTGTCTATAGTGAGAAAAGCCACGACTGTCTTCACATCTTCTGACAATCTTTAGGGCGACGAACGTTCTTATTGAGAAGCCAATCAGGCTATTTCAGCAGCAGAGGAGCAAAAGTGGATATGGTATAAATGCATTCAGATGATAATAACAGGATTTGTCCATGTATTTCAGTATGGATTCACGAAGACGATTAAAATACAGTCTATAGTGAGAAATGCCATGACCGTCTTCACATCTCTGGTAATCGCGATGGCGACGAACGTGCTTATTGAGAAGCCAATCAGGCTATTCCAGCAGCAGAGGAGGAAAAGTGGATATGGTATAAACGCATTCAGATGATTATAACAAGATTTGTGCATGTATTTCAGTATGGATTCACCAAAGACGATAGAATTAGTATCTTTGGTGGGCAAAGCCATGACTGTCTTCACATCTTCTGGCAATCTTTATGGCGACGAACGTTTTAATTAGGAAGCCAATCAGGCTACTTCAGCAGCAGAGGAGGAAAAGTGGATATGGTATAAACGCATTCAGATGATTATAACAGGATTTGTCCATGTATTTCAGTATGGATTCATGAAGGATGTTTATATTATTGTATATAGTGAGCAAAGCCACGACTGTCTTCACATCTTCTGGTAATCTTTATGGCGACGAACGTTCTAATTAGGAAGCCAATCAGGCTACTTCAGCAGCAGAGGAGCAAAAGTGGATATGGTATAAATGCATTCAGATGATTATAACAGGATTTGTCCATGTATTTCAGTATGGATTCATGAAGGATGTTTAAGTTACTGTATATAGTGAGAAAAGCCACGACTGTCTTCACATCTTCTGGTAATCTTTATGGTGACGAACGTTCTAATTAGGAAGCCAATCAGGCTACTTCAGCAGCAGAGGAGCAAAAGTGGATATGGTATAAATGCATTCAGATGATTATAACAGGATTTGTCCATGTATTTCAGTATGGATTCATGAAGGATGTTTAAGTTACTGTATATAGTGAGAAAAGCCACGACTGTCTTCACATCTTCTGGTAATCGCGATGGCGACGAACGTTCTAATTAGGAAGCCAATCAGGCTACTTCAGCAGCAGAGGAGGAAAAGTGGATATGGTATAAACGCATTCAGATGATTATAACAGGATTTGTCCATGTATTTCAGTATGGATTCACGAAGACGATTAAAATACAGTCTATAGTGAGAAAAGCCATGACCGCCTTCACATCTTCTGGTAATCTTTATGGCGACGAACGTTCTTATTGAGAAGCCAATCAGGCTATTTCAGCAGCAGAGGAGAAAAAGCGGATATGGTATAAATGCATTCAGATGATTATAACAGGATTTGTCCATGTATTTCAGTATGGATTCACGAAGACGATTAAAATACAGTCTATAGTGAGAATTGCCATGACCGTCTTCACATCTCTGGTAATCGCGATGGCGACGAACGTTCTAATTAGGAAGCCAATCAGGCTATTTCAGCAACAGAGGAGGAAAAGTGGATATGATATAAACGCATTCAGATGATTATAACAGGATTTGTCCATGTATTTCAGTATGGATTCATGAAGGATGTTTAAATTATTGTATATAGTGAGAAAAGCCACGACTGTCTTCACATCTTCTGATAATCTTTATGGCGACGAACGTTCTTATTGAGAAGCCAATCAGGCTATTTCAGCAGCAGAGGAGGAAAAGTGGATATGGTATAAACGCATTCAGATGATTATAACAGGATTTGTCCATGTATTTCAGTATGAATTCACGAAGACGATTAAAATACAATCTATAGTGAGAAAAGCCATGACCGTCTTCACATCTCTGGTAATCGCGATGGCGACGAACGTTCTAATTAGGAAGCCAATCAGGCTACTTCAGCAGCAGAGGAGGAAAAGTGGATATGGTATAAATGCATTCAGATGATTATAACAGGATTTGTCCATGTATTTCAGTATGGATTCATGAAGGATGTTTAAATTACTGTATATAGTGAGAAAAGCCACGACTGTCTTCACATCTTCTGGCAATCTTTATGGCGACGAACGTTCTAATTAGGAAGCCAATCAGGCTACTTCAGCAGCAGAGGAGCAAAAGTGGATATGTATAAATGCATTCAGATGATTATAACAGGATTTGTCCATGTATTTCAGTATGGATTCACGAAGACGATTAAAATACAGTCTATAGTGAGAAATGCCATGACCGTCTTCACATCTCTGGTAATCGCGATGGCGACGAACGTTTCTATTAGGAAGCCAATCAGGCTACTTCAGCAGCAGAGGAGGAAAAGTGGATATGGTATAAACGCATTCAGATGATTATAACAGGATTTGTCCATGTATTTCAGTATGGATTCACGAAGACGATTAAAATACAGTCTATAGTGAGAAAGCCACGACTGTCTTCACATCTTCTGGTAATCCTTATGGCGACGAACGTTCTAATTAGGAAGCCAATCAGGCTACTTCAGCAGCAGAGGAGGAAAAGTGGATATGGTATAAACGCATTCAGATGACTATAACAGGATTTGTGCATGTGTTCCAGTATGGATTCACGAAAGACGATTAAAATACAGTCTATAGTGAGAAATGCCATGACCGTCTTCACATCTCTGGTAATCTTTATGGCGACGAACGTTCTAATTAGGAAGCCAATCAGGCTATTTCAGCAGCAGAGGAGGAAACGTGGATATGGTATAAACGCATTCAGATGATTATAACAGGATTTGTCCATGTATTTCAGTATGGATTCATGAAGGATGTTTATATTATTGTATATAGTGAGCAAAGCCACGACTGTCTTCACATCTTCTGGTAATCCTTATGGTGACGAACGTTCTAATTAGGAAGCCAATCAGGCTACTTCAGCAGCAGAGAGAGGAAAAGTGGATATGGTATAAACGCATTCAGATGATTATAACAGAATTTGTCCATGTATTTCAGTATGGATTCACGAAAGACGATTAAATACAGTCTATAGTGAGAAAAGCCACGACTGTCTTCACATCTTCTGGTAATGTCGATGGCGACGAACGTTCTTATTGGGAAGCCAATCAGGCTACTTCAGCAGCAGAGGAGGAAAAGTGGATATGGTATAAACGCATTCAGATGATTATAACAGGATTTGTCCCTGTATTTCAGTATGGATTCACGAAGACGATTAAAATACAATCTATAGTGAGAACAGCCATGACCGTCTTCACATCTCTGGTAATCGCGATGGCGACGAACGTTCTTATTGAGAAGCCAATCAGGCTATTTCAGCAGCAGAGGAGGAAAAGTGGATATGGTATAAACGCATTCAGATGATTATAACAGGATTTGTCCATGTATTTCAGTATGAATTCACGAAGACGATTAAAATACAATCTATAGTGAGAAAAGCCATGACCGTCTTCACATCTCTAGTAATCGCGATGGCGACGAACGTTCTAATTAGGAAGCCAATCAGGCTATTTCAGCAGCAGAGGAGGAAAAGTGGATATGGTATAAACGCATTCAGATGATTATAACAGGATTTGTCCCTGTATTTCAGTATGGATTCATGAAGGATGTTTAAATTACTGTATATAGTGAGAAAAGCCACGACTGTCTTCACATCTTCTGGCAATCTTTATGGCGACGAACGTTCTATTGAGAAGCCAATCAGGCTATTCCAGCAGCAGAGGAGAAAAGTGGATATGGTATAAACGCATTCAGATGATTATAACAGATTTGTCCATGTATTTCAGTATGGATTCACGAAGACGATTAAAATACAGTCTATAGTGAGAAAAGCCACGACTGTCTTCACATCTTCTGGTAATCCTTATGGCGACGAACGTTCTTATTGAGAAGCCAATCAGGCTACTTCAGCAGCAGAGGAGGAAAAGTGGATATGGTATAAACGCATTCAGATGATTATAACAAGATTTGTCCATGTATTTCAGTATGGATTCATGAAGGATGTTTATATTATTGTATATAGTGAGCAAAGCCACGACTGTCTTCACATCTTCTGGTAATCCTTATGGCGACGAACGTTCTAATTAGGAAGCCAATCAGGCTACTTCAGCAGCAGAGGAGGAAAAGTGGATATGGTATAAACGCATTCAGATGACTATAACAGGATTTGTGCATGTGTTCCAGTATGGATTCACGAAGACGATTAAAATACAGTCTATAGTGAGAAATGCCATGACCGTCTTCACATCTCTGGTAATCGCGATGGCGACGAACGTTCTAATTAGGAAGCCAATCAGGCTACTTCAGCAGCAGAGGAGGAAAAGTGGATATGGTATAAACGCATTCAGATGATTATAACAGGATTTGTCCATGTATTTCAGTATGGATTCATGAAGGATGTTTATATTATTGTATATAGTGAGCAAAGCCACGACTGTCTTCACATCTTCTGGTAATCCTTATGGCGACGAACGTTCTAATTAGGAAGCCAATCAGGCTACTTCAGCAGCACAGGATCAAAAGTGGATATGGTATAAACGCATTCAGATGATTATAACAGGATTTGTCCCTGTATTTCAGTATGGATTCACGAAGACGATTAAAATACAAGTCTATAGTGAGAAATGCCATGACCGTCTTCACATCTCTGGTAATCGCGATGGCGACGAACGTTCTTATTGAGAAGCCAATCAGGCTATTTCAGCAGCAGAGGAGGAAAAGTGGATATGGTATAAACGCATTCAGATGATTATACGGGATTCCAGCAGCAGAGGAGCAAGAGTGGATATGGAAAAAACGGATTTAGATGATTATAACAAGATTTGTGCATGTATTTCAGTATGGATTCACCAAAGACGATTGAATTAGTATCTTTGGTGAGCAAAGCCATGACTGTCTTCACATCTTCTGGTAATTGGATGGCGACGAAACGTTCTTATTGAGAAGCCAATCAGGCTATTTCAGCAGCAGAGGAGCAAAAGTGGATATGGTATAAACGCATTCAGATGATTATACCAAGATTTGTCCATGTATTTCAGTATGGATTCATGAAGGATGTTTAAATTATTGTATATAGTGAGAAAGCCACGACAGTCTTCACATCTTCTGGTAATGTTTATGGCGACGAACGTTCTAATTAGGAAGCCAATCAGGCTACTTCAGCAGCAGAGGAGCAAAAGTGGATATGGTATAAATGCATTCAGATGCTTATAACAGGATTTGTCCATGTATTTCAGTATGGATTCACGAAGACGATTAAAATACAGTCTATAGTGAGAAAAGCCACGACTGTCTTCACATCTTCTGGCAATCTTTATGGCGACGAACGTTCTTATTGAGAAGCCAATCAGGCTATTTCAGCAGCAGAGGAGAAAAAGTGGATATGGTATAAACGCATTCAGATGATTATAACAGGATTTGTCCATGTATTTCAGTATGGATTCACGAAGACGATTAAAATACAGTCTATAGTGAGAAAAGCCACGACTGTCTTCACATCTTCTGGCAATCTTTATGGCGACGAACGTTCTTATTGAGAAGCCAATCAGGCTATTTCAGCAGCGGAGGAGAAAAAGTGGATATGGTATAAACGCATTCAGATGATTATAACAGGATTTGTCCATGTATTTCAGTATGGATTCATGAAGGATGTTTAAATTATTGTATATAGTGAGAAAAGCCACGACTGTCTTCACATCTTCTGGTAATCCTTATGGCGACGAACGTTCTACTTAGGAAGCCAATCAGGCTACTTCAGCAGCAGAGGAGGAAAAGTGGATATGGTATAAATGCATTCAGATGATTATAACAGGATTTGTCCCTGTATTTCAGTATGGATTCACGAAGACGATTAAAATACAGTCTATAGTGAGAAAAGCCATGACCGTCTTCACATCTTCTGGCAATCTTTATGGCGACGAACGTTCTTATTGAGAAGCCAATCAGGCTATTTCAGCAGCAGAGGAGGAAAAGTGGATATGGTATAAACGCATTCAGATGATTATACCAAGATTTGTCCATGTATTTCAGTATGGATTCACGAAGACGATTAGAATACAGTCTATAGTGAGAAAAGCCATGACCGTCTTCACATCTCTGGTAATCGCGATGGCGACGAACGTTCTTATTGAGAAGCCAATCAGGCTACTTCAGCAGCAGAGGAGCAAGAGTGGATATGGAAAAAACGGATTTAGATGATTATAACAAGATTTGTGCATGTATTTCAGTATGGATTCACCAAAGACGATTGAATTAGTATCTTTGGTGAGCAAAGCCATGACTGTCTTCACATCTTCTGGTAATTGGATGGCGACGAAACGTTCTTATTGAGAAGCCAATCAGGCTATTTCAGCAGCAGAGGAGGAAAAGTGGATATGGTATAAACGCATTCAGATGATTATACCAAGATTTGTCCATGTATTTCAGTATGGATTCATGAAGGATGTTTATATTATTGTATATAGTGAGCAAAGCCACGACTGTCTTCACATCTTCTGGTAATCCTTATGGTGACGAACGTTCTAATTAGGAAGCCAATCAGGCTACTTCAGCAGCAGAGGAGGAAAAGTGGATATGGTATAAACGCATTCAGATGATTATAACAGGATTTGTCCATGTATTTCAGTATGGATTCATGAAGGATGTTTAAATTATTGTATATAGTGAGAAAAGCCACGACTGTCTTCACATCTTCTGGCAATCTTTATGGCGACGAACGTTCTCATTA
>CAJNAR010000104.1:0-23129 GCA_905220665.1 Albugo candida | reverse complement strand
TCGACCTGATGTGGAGGAAGTGAAAGTCACAGAGGTGGAGGTGACCGAAATCATCCATGAATCAGTCAAGCCTAATGAGATCGACGAAGTGGTTGTATTTTCATCAGAAGATAAGGTCCAAACCGTTCCTCAAGAAATTGGTCATCTGGCGCAGCCTGACACTCTTCGACTGACAACTAAGGAAACGAAGCACGATTATAGCGATAGTGACAGCGATATTCAAAAGATGCCTACCTCGACTATGGAAGAGACAGAGCTGTCTAAAAAGAAGAAAAAGAAGACCAAGAAGCCAAAGAAAACGACGAAGGAGATTGAAGAGGAGATTCGACCTGATGTGGAGGAAGTGAAAGTCACAGAGGTGGAGGTGACCGAAATCATCCATGAATCAGTCAAGCCTAATGAGATCGACGAAGTGGTTGTATTTTCATCAGAAGATACGGTCCAAACCGTTCCTCAAGAAATTGGTCATCTGGCGCAGCCTGACAGTCTTCGACTGACAACTGTGGAAACGAAGCATGATTATAGCGATAGTGACAGCGATATTCAAAAGATGCCTACCTCGACTATGGAAGAGACAGTAGTGTCTAAGAAGAAGAAAAAGAAGACCAAGAAGCCAAAGAAAACAACGAAGGCGATTGAAGAGGATATTCGACCTGATTTGGAGGAAGTGAAAGTCACAGAGGTGGAGGTGACCGAAATCATCCATGAATCAGTCAAGCCTAATGAGATCGACGAAGTGGTTGTATTTTCATCAGAAGATAAGGTCCAAACCGTTCCTCAAGAAATTGGTCATCTGGCGCAGCCTGACACTCTTCGACTGACAACTAAGGAAACGAAGCACGATTATAGCGATAGTGACAGCGATATTCAAAAGATGCCTACCTCGACTATTGAAGAGACAGTAGTGTCTAAGAAGAAGAAAAAGAAGACCAAGAAGCCAAAGAAAACGACGAAGGAGATTGAAGAGGAGATTCGACCTGATGTGGAGGAAGTGAAAGTCACAGAGGTGGAGGTGACCGAAATCATCCATGAATCAGTCAAGCCTAATGAGATCGACGAAGTGGTTGTATTTTCATCAGAAGATAAGGTCCAAACCGTTCCTCAAGAAATTGGTCATCTGGCGCAGCCTGACACTCTTCGACTGACAACTGTGGAAACGAAGCACGATTATAGCGATAGTGACAGCGATATTCAAAAGATGCCTACCTCGACTATGGAAGAGACAGTAGTGTCTAAGAAGAAGAAAAAGAAGACCAAGAAGCCAAAGAAAACGACGAAGGAGATTGAAGAGGAGATTCGACCTGATGTGGAGGAAGTGAAAGTCACAGAGGTGGAGGTGACCGAAATCATCCATGAATCAGTCAAGCCCGACGAAATCGACGAAGTGGTTGTATTTTCATCAGAAGATAAGGTCCAAACCGTTCCTCAAGAAATTGGTCATCTGGCGCAGCCTGACACTCTTCGACTGACAACTAAGGAAACGAAGCACGATTATAGCGATAGTGACAGCGATATTCAAAAGATGCCCACCTCGACTATGGAAGAGACAGTAGTGTCTAAGAAGAAGAAAAAGAAGACCAAGAAGCCAAAGAAAACGACGAAGGAGATTGAAGAGGAGATTCGACCTGATGTGGAGGAAGTGAAAGTCACAGAGGTGGAGGTGACCGAAATCATCCATGAATCAGTCAAGCCTAATGAGATCGACGAAGTGGTTGTATTTTCATCAGAAGACACGGTCCAAACCGTTCCTCAAGAAATTAGTCATCTGGCGCAGCCTGACACTCTTCGACTGACAACTAAGGAAACGAAGCGCGATTATAGCGATAGTGACAGCGATATTCAAAAGATGCCTACCTCGACTATGGAAGAGACAGTAGTGTCTAAGAAGAAGAAAAAGAAGACCAAGAAGCCAAAGAAAACGACGAAGGAGATTGAAGAGGAGATTCGACCTGATGTGGAGGAAGTGAAAGTCACAGAGGTGGAGGTGACCGAAATCATCCATGAATCAGTCAAGCCTAATGAGATCGACGAAGTGGTTGTATTTTCATCAGAAGATAAGGTCCAAACCGTTCCTCAAGAAATTGGTCATCTGGCGCAGCCTGACACTCTTCGACTGACAACTGTGGAAACGAAGCACGATTATAGCGATAGTGACAGCGATATTCAAAAGATGCCTACCTCGACTATCGAAGAGACAGTAGTGTCTAAGAAGAAGAAAAAGAAGACCAAGAAGCCAAAGAAAACGACGAAGGAGATTGAAGAGGAGATTCGACCTGATGTGGAGGAAGTGAAAGTCACAGAGGTGGAGGTGACCGAAATCATCCATGAATCAGTCAAGCCTAATGAGATCGACGAAGTGGTTGTATTTTCATCAGAAGATAAGGTCCAAACCGTTCCTCAAGAAATTGGTCATCTGGCGCAGCCTGACAGTCTTCGACTGACAACTGTGGAAACGAAGCACGATTATAGCGATAGTGACAGCGATATTCAAAAGATGCCTACCTCGACTATGGAAGAGACAGTAGTGTCTAAGAAGAAGAAAAAGAAGACCAAGAAGCCAAAGAAAACGACGAAGGAGATTGAAGAGGAGATTCGACCTGATGTGGAGGAAGGGAAAGTCACAGAGGTGGAGGTGACCGAAATCATCCATGAATCAGTCAAGCCTAATGAGATCGACGAAGTGGTTGTATTTTCATCAGAAGATAAGGTCCAAACCGTTCCTCAAGAAATTGGTCATCTGGCGCAGCCTGACACTCTTCGACTGACAACTGTGGAAACGAAGCACGATTATAGCGATAGTGACAGCGATATTCAAAAGATGCCTACCTCGACTATGGAAGAGACAGAGCTGTCTAAAAAGAAAAAGAAGACCAAGAAGCCAAAGAAAACGACGAAGGAGATTGAAGAGGAGATTCGACCTGATGTGGAGGAAGTGAAAGTCACAGAGGTGGAGGTGACCGAAATCATCCATGAATCAGTCAAGCCTAATGAGATCGACGAAGTGGTTGTATTTTCATCAGAAGATAAGGTCCAAACCGTTCCTCAAGAAATTGGTCATCTGGCGCAGCCTGACAGTCTTCGACTGACAACTGTGGAAACGAAGCATGATTATAGCGATAGTGACAGCGATATTCAAAAGATGCCTACCTCGACTATGGAAGAGACAGTAGTGTCTAAGAAGAAAAAAAAGAAGACCAAGAAGCCAAAGAAAACGACGAAGGAGATTGAAGAGGAGATTCGACCTGATGTGGAGGAAGTGAAAGTCACAGAGGTGGAGGTGACCGAAATCATCCATGAATCAGTCAAGCCTAATGAGATCGACGAAGTGGTTGTATTTTCATCAGAAGATAAGGTCCAAACCGTTCCTCAAGAAATTGGTCATCTGGCGCAGCCTGACACTCTTCGACTGACAACTGGAAACGAAGCACGATTATAGCGATAGTGACAGCGATATTCAAAAGATGCCTACCTCGACTATTGAAGAGACAGAGCTGTCTAAAAAGAAGAAAAAGAAGACCAAGAAGCCAAAGAAAACGACGAAGGAGATTGAAGAGGAGATTCGACCTGATGTGGAGGAAGTGAAAGTCACAGAGGTGGAGGTGACCGAAATCATCCATGAATCAGTCAAGCCTAATGAGATCGACGAAGTGGTTGTATTTTCATCAGAAGATAAGGTCCAAACCGTTCCTCAAGAAATTGGTCATCTGGCGCAGCCTGACACTTCGACTGACAACTGTGGAAACGAAGCACGATTATAGCGATAGTGACAGCGATATTCAAAAGATGCCTACCTCGACTATGGAAGAGACAGTAGTGTCTAAGAAGAAGAAAAGAAGACCAAGAAGCCAAAGAAAACGACGAAGGAGATTGAAGAGGAGATTCGACCTGATGTGGAGGAAGTGAAAGTCACAGAGGTGGAGGTGACCGAAATCATCCATGAATCAGTCAAGCCTAATGAGATCGACGAAGTGGTTGTATTTTCATCAGAAGATAAGGTCCAAACCGTTCCTCAAGAAATTGGTCATCTGGCGCAGCCTGACACTCTTCGACTGACAACTGGAAACGAAGCGCGATTATAGCGATAGTGACAGCGATATTCAAAAGATGCCTACCTCGACTATGGAAGAGACAGTAGTGTCTAAGAAAGAAGAAAAAGAAGACCAAGAAGCCAAAGAAAACGACGAAGGAGATTGAAGAGGAGATTCGACCTGATGTGGAGGAAGTGAAAGTCACAGAGGTGGAGGTGACCGAAATCATCCATGAATCAGTCAAGCCTAATGAGATCGACGAAGTGGTTGTATTTTCATCAGAAGATAAGGTCCAAACCGTTCCTCAAGAAATTGGTCATCTGGCGCAGCCTGACACTCTTCGACTGACAACTGTGGAAACGAAGCACGATTATAGCGATAGTGACAGCGATATTCAAAAGATGCCTACCTCGACTATGGAAGAGACAGTAGTGTCTAAGAAGAAGAAAAAGAAGACCAAGAAGCCAAAGAAAACGACGAAGGAGATTGAAGAGGAGATTCGACCTGATGTGGAGGAAGTGAAAGTCACAGAGGTGGAGGTGACCGAAATCATCCATGAATCAGTCAAGCCTAATGAGATCGACGAAGTGGTTGTATTTTCATCACAAGATAAGGTCCAAACCGTTCCTCAAGAAATTGGTCATCTGGCGCAGCCTGACACTCTTCGACTGACAACTGTGGAAACGAAGCACGATTATAGCGATAGTGACAGCGATATTCAAAAGATGCCTACCTCGACTATTGAAGAGACAGTAGTGTCTAAGAAGAAGAAAGAAGACCAAGAAGCCAAAAGAAAACGACGAAGGAGATTGAAGAGGAGATTCGACCTGATGTGGAGGAAGTGAAAGTCACAGAGGTGGAGGTGACCGAAATCATCCATGAATCAGTCAAGCCTAATGAGATCGACGAAGTGGTTGTATTTTCATCAGAAGATAAGGTCCAAACCGTTCCTCAAGAAATTGGTCATCTGGCGCAGCCTGACACTCTTCGACTGACAACTGGAAACGAAGCACATTATAGCGATAGTGACAGCGATATTCAAAAGATGCCTACCTCGACTATGAAGAGACAGTAGTGTCTAAGAAGAAGAGAAAAAGAAGACCAAGAAGCCAAAGAAAACGACGAAGGAGATTGAAGAGGAGATTCGACCTGATGTGGAGGAAGTGAAAGTCACAGAGGTGGAGGTGACCGAAATCATCCATGAATCAGTCAAGCCTAATGAGATCGACGAAGTGGTTGTATTTTCATCAGAAGATAAGGTCCAAACCGTTCCTCAAGAAATTGGTCATCTGGCGCAGCCTGACAGTCTTCGACTGACAACTGTGGAAACGAAGCGCGATTATAGCGATAGTGACAGCGATATTCAAAAGATGCCTACCTCGACTATGGAAGAGACAGTAGTGTCTAAGAAAGAAGAAAAAGAAGACCAAGAAGCCAAAGAAAACGACGAAGGAGATTGAAGAGGAGATTCGACCTGATGTGAGAGAGTGAAAGTCACAGAGGTGGAGGTGACCGAAATCATCCATGAATCAGTCAAGCCTAATGAGATCGACGAAGTGGCTGTATTTTCATCAGAAGATACGGTCCAAACCGTTCCTCAAGAAATTGGTCATCTGGCGCAGCCTGACACTCTTCGACTGACAACTGTGGAAACGAAGCGCGATTATAGCGATAGTGACAGCGATATTCAAAAGATGCCTACCTCGACTATTGGAAGAGACAGTAGTGTCTAAAAAAGAAGAAAAAGAAGACCAAGAAGCCAAAGAAAACGACGAAGGAGATTGAAGAGGAGATTCGACCTGATGTGGAGGAAGTGAAAGTCACAGAGGTGGAGGTGACCGAAATCATCCATGAATCAGTCAAGCCTAATGAGATCGACGAAGTGGTTGTATTTTCATCACAGAAGATAAGGTCCAAACCGTTCCTCAAGAAATTGGTCATCTGGCGCAGCCTGACACTCTTCGACTGACAACTAAGGAAACGCAGCGCGATTATCCCGATAGTGACAGCGATATTCAAAAGATGCCTACCTCGACTATGGAAGAGACAGTAGTGTCTAAGAAGAAGAAAAATAAGACCAAGAAGCCAAAGAAAACGACGAAGGAGATTGAAGAGGAGATTCGACCTGATGTGGAGGAAGTGAAAGTCACAGAGGTGGAGGTGACCGAAATCATCCATGAATCAGTCAAGCCTAATGAGATCGACGAAGTGGTTGTATTTTCATCAGAAGATACGGTCCAAACCGTTCCTCAAGAAATTGGTCATCTGGCGCAGCCTGACACTCTTCGACTGACAACTGTGGAAACGAAGCACGATTATAGCGATAGTGACAGCGATATTCAAAAGATGCCTACCTCGACTATGGAAGAGACAGTAGTGTCTAAGAAGAAGAAAAAGAAGACCAAGAAGCCAAAGAAAACGACGAAGGAGATTGAAGAGGAGATTCGACCTGATGTGGAGGAAGTGAAAGTCACAGAGGTGGAGGTGACCGAAATCATCCATGAATCAGTCAAGCCTAATGAGATCGACGAAGTGGTTGTATTTTCATCAGAAGATACGGTCCAAACCGTTCCTCAAGAAATTGGTCATCTGGCGCAGCCTGACACTCTTCGACTGACAACTGTGGAAACGAAGCACGATTATAGCGATAGTGACAGCGATATTCAAAAGATGCCTACCTCGACTATTGAAGAGACAGAGCTGTCTAAAAAGAAGAAAAAGAAGACCAAGAAGCCAAAGAAAACGACGAAGGAGATTGAAGAGGAGATTCGACCTGATGTGGAGGAAGTGAAAGTCACAGAGGTGGAGGTGACCGAAATCATCCATGAATCAGTCAAGCCTAATGAGATCGACGAAGTGGTTGTATTTTCATCACAAGACACGGTCCAAACCGTTCCTCAAGAAATTAGTCATCTGGCGCAGCCTGACACTCTTCGACTGACAACTAAGGAAACGAAGCGCGATTATCCCGACAGTGACAGCGATATTCAAAAGATGCCTACCTCGACTATGGAAGAGACAGTAGTGTCTAAGAAGAAGAAAAAGAAGACCAAGAAGCCAAAGAAAACGACGAAGGAGATTGAAGAGGAGATTCGACCTGATGTGGAGGAAGTGAAAGTCACAGAGGTGGAGGTGACCGAAATCATCCATGAATCAGTCAAGCCTAATGAGATCGACGAAGTGGTTGTATTTTCATCACAAGACACGGTCCAAACCGTTCCTCAAGAAATTGGTCATCTGGCGCAGCCTGACACTCTTCGACTGACAACTGTGGAAACGAAGCACGATTATAGCGATAGTGACAGCGATATTCAAAAGATGCCTACCTCGACTATTGAAGAGACAGAGCTGTCTAAGAAGAAGAAAAAGAAGACCAAGAAGCCAAAGAAAACGACGAAGGAGATTGAAGAGGAGATTCGACCTGATGTGGAGGAAGTGAAAGTCACAGAGGTGGAGGTGACCGAAATCATCCATGAATCAGTCAAGCCTAATGAGATCGACGAAGTGGTTGTATTTTCATCAGAAGATAAGGTCCAAACCGTTCCTCAAGAAATTGGTCATCTGGCGCAGCCTGACAGTCTTCGACTGACAACTGTGGAAACGAAGCATGATTATAGCGATAGTGACAGCGATATTCAAAAGATGCCTACCTCGACTATGGAAGAGACAGTAGTGTCTAAGAAGAAGAAAAAGAAGACCAAGAAGCCAAAGAAAACGACGAAGGAGATTGAAGAGGAGATTCGACCTGATGTGGAGGAAGTGAAAGTCACAGAGGTGGAGGTGACCGAAATCATCCATGAATCAGTCAAGCCTAATGAGATCGACGAAGTGGTTGTATTTTCATCAGAAGATACGGTCCAAACCGTTCCTCAAGAAATTGGTCATCTGGCGCAGCCTGACACTCTTCGACTGACAACTGTGGAAACGAAGCACGATTATAGCGATAGTGACAGCGATATTCAAAAGATGCCTACCTCGACTATTGAAGAGACAGAGCTGTCTAAAAGAAGAAAAAGAAGACCAAGAAGCCAAAGAAAACGACGAAGGAGATTGAAGAGGAGATTCGACCTGATGTGGAGGAAGTGAAAGTCACAGAGGTGGAGGTGACCGAAATCATCCATGAATCAGTCAAGCCTAATGAGATCGACGAAGTGGTTGTATTTTCATCACAAGACACGGTCCAAACCGTTCCTCAAGAAATTAGTCATCTGGCGCAGCCTGACACTCTTCGACTGACAACTAAGGAAACGCAGCGCGATTATCCCGACAGTGACAGCGATATTCAAAAGATGCCTACCTCGACTATGGAAGAGACAGTAGTGTCTAAGAAGAAGAAAAAGAAGACCAAGAAGCCAAAGAAAACGACGAAGGAGATTGAAGAGGAGATTCGACCTGATGTGGAGGAAGTGAAAGTCACAGAGGTGGAGGTGACCGAAATCATCCATGAATCAGTCAAGCCTAATGAGATCGACGAAGTGGTTGTATTTTCATCACAAGACACGGTCCAAACCGTTCCTCAAGAAATTGGTCATCTGGCGCAGCCTGACACTCTTCGACTGACAACTGTGGAAACGAAGCACGATTATAGCGATAGTGACAGCGATATTCAAAAGATGCCTACCTCGACTATTGAAGAGACAGAGCTGTCTAAGAAGAAGAAAAAGAAGACCAAGAAGCCAAAGAAAACGACGAAGGAGATTGAAGAGGAGATTCGACCTGATGTGGAGGAAGTGAAAGTCACAGAGGTGGAGGTGACCGAAATCATCCATGAATCAGTCAAGCCTAATGAGATCGACGAAGTGGTTGTATTTTCATCACAAGATACGGTCCAAACCGTTCCTCAAGAAATTGGTCATCTGGCGCAGCCTGACAGTCTTCGACTGACAACTGTGGAAACGAAGCACGATTATAGCGATAGTGACAGCGATATTCAAAAGATGCCTACCTCGACTATGGAAGAGACAGTAGTGTCTAAGAAGAAGAAAAAGAAGACCAAGAAGCCAAAGAAAACGACGAAGGAGATTGAAGAGGAGATTCGACCTGATGTGGAGGAAGTGAAAGTCACAGAGGTGGAGGTGACCGAAATCATCCATGAATCAGTCAAGCCTAATGAGATCGACGAAGTGGTTGTATTTTCATCAGAAGATAAGGTCCAAACCGTTCCTCAAGAAATTGGTCATCTGGCGCAGCCTGACAGTCTTCGACTGACAACTGTGGAAACGAAGCATGATTATAGCGATAGTGACAGCGATATTCAAAAGATGCCTACCTCGACTATTGAAGAGACAGAGCTGTCTAAAAAGAAGAAAAAGAAGACCAAGAAGCCAAAGAAAACGACGAAGGAGATTGAAGAGGAGATTCGACCTGATGTGGAGGAAGTGAAAGTCACAGAGGTGGAGGTGACCGAAATCATCCATGAATCAGTCAAGCCTAATGAGATCGACGAAGTGGTTGTATTTTCATCAGAAGATAAGGTCCAAACCGTTCCTCAAGAAATTGGTCATCTGGCGCAGCCTGACAGTCTTCGACTGACAACTGTGGAAACGAAGCACGATTATAGCGATAGTGACAGCGATATTCAAAAGATGCCTACCTCGACTATGGAAGAGACAGTAGTGTCTAAGAAGAAGAAAAAGAAGACCAAGAAGCCAAAGAAAACGACGAAGGAGATTGAAGAGGAGATTCGACCTGATGTGGAGGAAGTGAAAGTCACAGAGGTGGAGGTGACCGAAATCATCCATGAATCAGTCAAGCCTAATGAGATCGACGAAGTGGTTGTATTTTCATCACAAGACACGGTCCAAACCGTTCCTCAAGAAATTAGTCATCTGGCGCAGCCTGACACTCTTCGACTGACAACTAAGGAAACGCAGCGCGATTATCCCGACAGTGACAGCGATATTCAAAAGATGCCTACCTCGACTATGGAAGAGACAGTAGTGTCTAAGAAGAAGAAAAAGAAGACCAAGAAGCCAAAGAAAACGACGAAGGAGATTGAAGAGGAGATTCGACCTGATGTGGAGGAAGTGAAAGTCACAGAGGTGGAGGTGACCGAAATCATCCATGAATCAGTCAAGCCTAATGAGATCGACGAAGTGGTTGTATTTTCATCACAAGACACGGTCCAAACCGTTCCTCAAGAAATTGGTCATCTGGCGCAGCCTGACACTCTTCGACTGACAACTGTGGAAACGAAGCACGATTATAGCGATAGTGACAGCGATATTCAAAAGATGCCTACCTCGACTATTGAAGAGACAGAGCTGTCTAAGAAGAAGAAAAAGAAGACCAAGAAGCCAAAGAAAACGACGAAGGAGATTGAAGAGGAGATTCGACCTGATGTGGAGGAAGTGAAAGTCACAGAGGTGGAGGTGACCGAAATCATCCATGAATCAGTCAAGCCTAATGAGATCGACGAAGTGGTTGTATTTTCATCAGAAGATAAGGTCCAAACCGTTCCTCAAGAAATTGGTCATCTGGCGCAGCCTGACAGTCTTCGACTGACAACTGTGGAAACGAAGCACGATTATAGCGATAGTGACAGCGATATTCAAAAGATGCCTACCTCGACTATGGAAGAGACAGTAGTGTCTAAGAAGAAGAAAAAGAAGACCAAGAAGCCAAAGAAAACGACGAAGGAGATTGAAGAGGAGATTCGACCTGATGTGGAGGAAGTGAAAGTCACAGAGGTGGAGGTGACCGAAATCATCCATGAATCAGTCAAGCCTAATGAGATCGACGAAGTGGTTGTATTTTCATCAGAAGATAAGGTCCAAACCGTTCCTCAAGAAATTGGTCATCTGGCGCAGCCTGACAGTCTTCGACTGACAACTGTGGAAACGAAGCATGATTATAGCGATAGTGACAGCGATATTCAAAAGATGCCTACCTCGACTATTGAAGAGACAGAGCTGTCTAAAAAGAAGAAAAAGAAGACCAAGAAGCCAAAGAAAACGACGAAGGAGATTGAAGAGGAGATTCGACCTGATGTGGAGGAAGTGAAAGTCACAGAGGTGGAGGTGACCGAAATCATCCATGAATCAGTCAAGCCTAATGAGATCGACGAAGTGGTTGTATTTTCATCAGAAGATAAGGTCCAAACCGTTCCTCAAGAAATTGGTCATCTGGCGCAGCCTGACAGTCTTCGACTGACAACTGTGGAAACGAAGCACGATTATAGCGATAGTGACAGCGATATTCAAAAGATGCCTACCTCGACTATGGAAGAGACAGTAGTGTCTAAGAAGAAGAAAAAGAAGACCAAGAAGCCAAAGAAAACGACGAAGGAGATTGAAGAGGAGATTCGACCTGATGTGGAGGAAGTGAAAGTCACAGAGGTGGAGGTGACCGAAATCATCCATGAATCAGTCAAGCCTAATGAGATCGACGAAGTGGTTGTATTTTCATCAGAAGATAAGGTCCAAACCGTTCCTCAAGAAATTGGTCATCTGGCGCAGCCTGACAGTCTTCGACTGACAACTGTGGAAACGAAGCATGATTATAGCGATAGTGACAGCGATATTCAAAAGATGCCTACCTCGACTATTGAAGAGACAGAGCTGTCTAAAAAGAAGAAAAAGAAGACCAAGAAGCCAAAGAAAACGACGAAGGAGATTGAAGAGGAGATTCGACCTGATGTGGAGGAAGTGAAAGTCACAGAGGTGGAGGTGACCGAAATCATCCATGAATCAGTCAAGCCTAATGAGATCGACGAAGTGGTTGTATTTTCATCAGAAGATACGGTCCAAACCGTTCCTCAAGAAATTGGTCATCTGGCGCAGCCTGACAGTCTTCGACTGACAACTGTGGAAACGAAGCATGATTATAGCGATAGTGACAGCGATATTCAAAAGATGCCTACCTCGACAATGGAAGAGACAGTAGTGTCTAAGAAGAAGAAAAAGAAGACCAAGAAGCCAAAGAAAACGACGAAGGAGATTGAAGAGGAGATTCGACCTGATGTGGAGGAAGTGAAAGTCACAGAGGTGGAGGTGACCGAAATCATCCATGAATCAGTCAAGCCTAATGAGATCGACGAAGTGGTTGTATTTTCATCAGAAGATAAGGTCCAAACCGTTCCTCAAGAAATTGGTCATCTGGCGCAGCCTGACACTCTTCGACTGACAACTGTGGAAACGAAGCACGATTATAGCGATAGTGACAGCGATATTCAAAAGATGCCTACCTCGACTATGGAAGAGACAGTAGTGTCTAAGAAGAAGAAAAAGAAGACCAAGAAGCCAAACAAAACGACGAAGGAGATTGAAGAGGAGATTCGACCTGATGTGGAGGAAGTGAAAGTCACAGAGGTGGAGGTGACCGAAATCATCCATGAATCAGTCAAGCCTAATGAGATCGACGAAGTGGTTGTATTTTCATCAGAAGATAAGGTCCAAACCGTTCCTCAAGAAATTGGTCATCTGGCGCAGCCTGACACTCTTCGACTGACAACTAAGGAAACGAAGCGCGATTATCCCGATAGTGACAGCGATATTCAAAAGATGCCTACCTCGACTATGGAAGAGACAGTAGTGTCTAAGAAGAAGAAAAAGAAGACCAAGAAGCCAAACAAAACGACGAAGGAGATTGAAGAGGAGATTCGACCTGATGTGGAGGAAGTGAAAGTCGCAGAGGTGGAGGTGACCGAAATCATCCATGAATCAGTCAAGCCTAATGAGATCGACGAAGTGGTTGTATTTTCATCAGAAGATAAGGTCCAAACCGTTCCTCAAGAAATTGGTCATCTGGCGCAGCCTGACAGTCTTCGAATGACAACTGTGGAAACGAAGCACGATTATAGCGATAGTGACAGCGATATTCAAAAGATGCCTACCTCGACTATGGAAGAGACAGTAGTGTCTAAGAAGAAGAAAAAGAAGACCAAGAAGCCAAACAAAACGACGAAGGAGATTGAAGAGGAGATTCGACCTGATGTGGAGGAAGTGAAAGTCGCAGAGGTGGAGGTGACCGAAATCATCCATGAATCAGTCAAGCCTAATGAGATCGACGAAGTGGTTGTATTTTCATCAGAAGATAAGGTCCAAACCGTTCCTCAAGAAATTGGTCATCTGGCGCAGCCTGACAGTCTTCGAATGACAACTGTGGAAACGAAGCACGATTATAGCGATAGTGACAGCGATATTCAAAAGATGCCTACCTCGACTATTGAAGAGACAGAGCTGTCTAAGAAGAAGAAAAAGAAGACCAAGAAGCCAAAGAAAACGACGAAGGAGATTGAAGAGGAGATTCGACCTGATGTGGAGGAAGTGAAAGTCACAGAGGTGGAGGTGACCGAAATCATCCATGAATCAGTCAAGCCTAATGAGATCGACGAAGTGGTTGTATTTTCATCACAAGATACGGTCCAAACCGTTCCTCAAGAAATTGGTCATCTGGCGCAGCCTGACAGTCCTCGAATGACAACTGTGGAAACGAAGCACGATTATAGCGATAGTGACAGCGATATTCAAAAGATGCCTACCTCGACTATGGAAGAGACAGAGCTGTCTAAAAAGAAGAAAAAGAAGACCAAGAAGCCAAACAAAACGACGAAGGAGATTGAAGAGGAGATTCGACCTGATGTGGAGGAAGTGAAAGTCACAGAGGTGGAGGTGACCGAAATCATCCATGAATCAGTCAAGCCCGACGAAATCGACGAAGTGGTTGTATTTTCATCACAAGACACGGTCCAAACCGTTCCTCAAGAAATTGGTCATCTGGCGCAGCCTGACACTCTTCGACTGACAACTGTGGAAACGAAGCACGATTATAGCGATAGTGACAGCGATATTCAAAAGATGCCTACCTCGACTATGGAAGAGACAGTAGTGTCTAAGAAGAAGAAAAAGAAGACCAAGAAGCCAAAGAAAACGACGAAGGAGATTGAAGAGGAGATTCGACCTGATGTGGAGGAAGTGAAAGTCGCAGAGGTGGAGGTGACCGAAATCATCCATGAATCAGTCAAGCCCGACGAAATCGACGAAGTGGTTGTATTTTCATCACAAGACACGGTCCAAACCGTTCCTCAAGAAATTGGTCATCTGGCGCAGCCTGACACTCTTCGACTGACAACTGTGGAAACGAAGCACGATTATAGCGATAGTGACAGCGATATTCAAAAGATGCCTACCTCGACTATGGAAGAGACAGTAGTGTCTAAGAAGAAGAAAAAGAAGACCAAGAAGCCAAAGAAAACGACGAAGGAGATTGAAGAGGAGATTCGACCTGATGTGGAGGAAGTGAAAGTCACAGAGGTGGAGGTGACCGAAATCATCCATGAATCAGTCAAGCCCGACGAAATCGACGAAGTGGTTGTATTTTCATCACAAGACACGGTCCAAACCGTTCCTCAAGAAATTGGTCATCTGGCGCAGCCTGACACTCTTCGACTGACAACTGTGGAAACGAAGCACGATTATACCGACAGTGACAGCGATATTCAAAAGATGCCCACCTCGACTATGGAAGAGACAGTAGTGTCTAAGAAGAAGAAAAAGAAGACCAAGAAGCCAAACAAAACGACGAAGGAGATTGAAGAGGAGATTCGACCTGATGTGGAGGAAGTGAAAGTCACAGAGGTGGAGGTGACCGAAATCATCCATGAATCAGTCAAGCCTAATGAGATCGACGAAGTGGTTGTATTTTCATCAGAAGACACGGTCCAAACCGTTCCTCAAGAAATTGGTCATCTGGCGCAGCCTGACACTCTTCGACTGACAACTGTGGAAACGAAGCACGATTATAGCGATAGTGACAGCGATATTCAAAAGATGCCTACCTCGACTATGGAAGAGACAGTAGTGTCTAAGAAGAAGAAAAAGAAGACCAAGAAGCCAAAGAAAACGACGAAGGAGATTGAAGAGGAGATTCGACCTGATGTGGAGGAAGTGAAAGTCACAGAGGTGGAGGTGACCGAAATCATCCATGAATCAGTCAAGCCTAATGAGATCGACGAAGTGGTTGTATTTTCATCACAAGATACGGTCCAAACCGTTCCTCAAGAAATTGGTCATCTGGCGCAGCCTGACACTCTTCGACTCACAAGTGTAGAAACAAAGCACGATTATAGCGATAGTGACAGCGATATTCAAAAGATGCCCACCTCGACTATGGAAGAGACAGTAGTGTCTAAGAAGAAGAAAAAGAAGACCAAGAAGCCAAACAAAACGACGAAGGAGATTGAAGAGGAGATTCGACCTGATGTGGAGGAAGTGAAAGTCACAGAGGTGGAGGTGACCGAAATCATCCATGAATCAGTCAAGCCCGACGAAATCGACGAAGTGGTTGTATTTTCATCACAAGATACGGTCCAAACCGTTCCTCAAGATATTGGTCATCTGGCGCAACCTGACACTCTTCGACTCACAAGTGTAGAAACAAAGCACGATTATAGCGATAGTGACAGCGATATTCAAAAGATGCCTACCTCGACTATGGAAGAGACAGTAGTGTCTAAGAAGAAGAAAAAGAAGACCAAGAAGCCAAAGAAAACGACGAAGGAGATTGAAGAGGAGATTCGACCTGATGTGGAGGAAGTGAAAGTCACAGAGGTGGAGGTGACCGAAATCATCCATGAATCAGTCAAGCCTAATGAGATCGACGAAGTGGTTGTATTTTCATCAGAAGATACGGTCCAAACCGTTCCTCAAGAAATTGGTCATCTGGCGCAGCCTGACACTCTTCGACTGACAAGTGTCGGACAACTGTGGAAACGAAGCACGATTATAGCGATAGTGACAGCGATATTCAAAAGATGCCTACCTCGACTATGGAAGAGACAGTAGTGTCTAAGAAGAAGAAAAAGAAGACCAAGAAGCCAAAGAAAACGACGAAGGAGATTGAAGAGGAGATTCGACCTGATGTGGAGGAAGTGAAAGTCACAGAGGTGGAGGTGACCGAAATCATCCATGAATCAGTCAAGCCCGACGAAATCGACGAAGTGGTTGTATTTTCATCACAAGATACGGTCCAAACCGTTCCTCAAGATATTGGTCATCTGGCGCAACCTGACACTCTTCGACTCACAAGTGTAGAAACAAAGCACGATTATAGCGATAGTGACAGCGATATTCAAAAGATGCCTACCTCGACTATGGAAGAGACAGTAGTGTCTAAGAAGAAGAAAAAGAAGACCAAGAAGCCAAACAAAACGACGAAGGAGATTGAAGAGGAGATTCGACCTGATGTGGAGGAAGTGAAAGTCACAGAGGTGGAGGTGACCGAAATCATCCATGAATCAGTCAAGCCTAATGAGATCGACGAAGTGGTTGTATTTTCATCACAAGACACGGTCCAAACCGTTCCTCAAGAAATTGGTCATCTGGCGCAGCCTGACACTCTTCGACTGACAACTAAGGAAACGAAGCGCGATTATCCCGACAGTGACAGCGATATTCAAAAGATGCCTACCTCGACTATGGAAGAGACAGTAGTGTCTAAGAAGAAGAAAAAGAAGACCAAGAAGCCAAACAAAACGACGAAGGAGATTGAAGAGGAGATTCGACCTGATGTGGAGGAAGTGAAAGTCACAGAGGTGGAGGTGACCGAAATCATCCATGAATCAGTCAAGCCTAATGAGATCGACGAAGTGGTTGTATTTTCATCAGAAGATACGGTCCAAACCGTTCCTCAAGAAATTGGTCATCTGGCGCAGCCTGACACTCTTCGACTGACAACTGTGGAAACGAAGCACGATTATAGCGATAGTGACAGCGATATTCAAAAGATGCCTACCTCGACTATGGAAGAGACAGTAGTGTCTAAGAAGAAGAAAAAGAAGACCAAGAAGCCAAAGAAAACGACGAAGGAGATTGAAGAGGAGATTCGACCTGATGTGGAGGAAGTGAAAGTCACAGAGGTGGAGGTGACCGAAATCATCCATGAATCAGTCAAGCCTAATGAGATCGACGAAGTGGTTGTATTTTCATCACAAGACACGGTCCAAACCGTTCCTCAAGAAATTGGTCATCTGGCGCAGCCTGACACTCTTCGACTGACAACTGTGGAAACGAAGCACGATTATAGCGATAGTGACAGCGATATTCAAAAGATGCCTACCTCGACTATGGAAGAGACAGTAGTGTCTAAGAAGAAGAAAAAGAAGACCAAGAAGCCAAAGAAAACGACGAAGGAGATTGAAGAGGAGATTCGACCTGATGTGGAGGAAGTGAAAGTCACAGAGGTGGAGGTGACCGAAATCATCCATGAATCAGTCAAGCCTAATGAGATCGACGAAGTGGTTGTATTTTCATCACAAGACACGGTCCAAACCGTTCCTCAAGAAATTAGTCATCTGGCGCAGCCTGACACTCTTCGACTGACAACTGTGGAAACGAAGCACGATTATAGCGATAGTGACAGCGATATTCAAAAGATGCCTACCTCGACTATGGAAGAGACAGTAGTGTCTAAGAAGAAGAAAAAGAAGACCAAGAAGCCAAAGAAAACGACGAAGGAGATTGAAGAGGAGATTCGACCTGATGTGGAGGAAGTGAAAGTCACAGAGGTGGAGGTGACCGAAATCATCCATGAATCAGTCAAGCCTAATGAGATCGACGAAGTGGTTGTATTTTCATCACAAGACACGGTCCAAACCGTTCCTCAAGAAATTGGTCATCTGGCGCAGCCTGACACTCTTCGACTGACAACTGTGGAAACGAAGCACGATTATAGCGATAGTGACAGCGATATTCAAAAGATGCCTACCTCGACTATGGAAGAGACAGTAGTGTCTAAGAAGAAGAAAAAGAAGACCAAGAAGCCAAAGAAAACGACGAAGGAGATTGAAGAGGAGATTCGACCTGATGTGGAGGAAGTGAAAGTCACAGAGGTGGAGGTGACCGAAATCATCCATGAATCAGTCAAGCCTAATGAGATCGACGAAGTGGTTGTATTTTCATCACAAGACACGGTCCAAACCGTTCCTCAAGAAATTGGTCATCTGGCGCAGCCTGACACTCTTCGACTGACAACTGTGGAAACGAAGCACGATTATAGCGATAGTGACAGCGATATTCAAAAGATGCCTACCTCGACTATGGAAGAGACAGTAGTGTCTAAGAAGAAGAAAAAGAAGACCAAGAAGCCAAAGAAAACGACGAAGGAGATTGAAGAGGAGATTCGACCTGATGTGGAGGAAGTGAAAGTCACAGAGGTGGAGGTGACCGAAATCATCCATGAATCAGTCAAGCCTAATGAGATCGACGAAGTGGTTGTATTTTCATCACAAGACACGGTCCAAACCGTTCCTCAAGAAATTGGTCATCTGGCGCAGCCTGACACTCTTCGACTGACAACTGTGGAAACGAAGCACGATTATAGCGATAGTGACAGCGATATTCAAAAGATGCCTACCTCGACTATGGAAGAGACAGTAGTGTCTAAGAAGAAGAAAAAGAAGACCAAGAAGCCAAAGAAAACGACGAAGGAGATTGAAGAGGAGATTCGACCTGATGTGGAGGAAGTGAAAGTCACAGAGGTGGAGGTGACCGAAATCATCCATGAATCAGTCAAGCCCGACGAAATCGACGAAGTGGTTGTATTTTCATCACAAGATACGGTCCAAACCGTTCCTCAAGATATTGGTCATCTGGCGCAGCCTGACACTCTTCGACTGACAACTGTGGAAAAAAGCGCGATTATACCGACAGTGACAGCGATATTCAAAAGATGCCTACCTCGACTATGGAAGAGACAGTAGTGTCTAAGAAGAAGAAAAAGAAGACCAAGAAGCCAAACAAAACGACGAAGGAGATTGAAGAGGAGATTCGACCTGATGTGGAGGAAGTGAAAGTCACAGAGGTGGAGGTGACCGAAATCATCCATGAATCAGTCAAGCCTAATGAGATCGACGAAGTGGTTGTATTTTCATCACAAGACACGGTCCAAACCGTTCCTCAAGAAATTGGTCATCTGGCGCAGCCTGACACTCTTCGACTCACAAGTGTAGAAACGAAGCACGATTATAGCGATAGTGACAGCGATATTCAAAAGATGCCTACCTCGACTATGGAAGAGACAGTAGTGTCTAAGAAGAAGAAAAAGAAGACCAAGAAGCCAAACAAAACGACGAAGGAGATTGAAGAGGAGATTCGACCTGATGTGGAGGAAGTGAAAGTCACAGAGGTGGAGGTGACCGAAATCATCCATGAATCAGTCAAGCCTAATGAGATCGACGAAGTGGTTGTATTTTCATCACAAGACACGGTCCAAACCGTTCCTCAAGAAATTGGTCATCTGGCGCAGCCTGACACTCTTCGACTGACAACTGTGGAAACGAAGCACGATTATAGCGATAGTGACAGCGATATTCAAAAGATGCCTACCTCGACTATGGAAGAGACAGAGCTGTCTAAGAAGAAGAAAAAGAAGACCAAGAAGCCAAAGAAAACGACGAAGGAGATTGAAGAGGAGATTCGACCTGATGTGGAGGAAGTGAAAGTCACAGAGGTGGAGGTGACCGAAATCATCCATGAATCAGTCAAGCCTAATGAGATCGACGAAGTGGTTGTATTTTCATCACAAGACACGGTCCAAACCGTTCCTCAAGAAATTGGTCATCTGGCGCAGCCTGACACTCTTCGACTGACAACTAAGGAAACGAAGCGCGATTATCCCGATAGTGACAGCGATATTCAAAAGATGCCTACCTCGACTATGGAAGAGACAGTAGTGTCTAAGAAGAAGAAAAAGAAGACCAAGAAGCCAAAGAAAACGACGAAGGAGATTGAAGAGGAGATTCGACCTGATGTGGAGGAAGTGAAAGTCACAGAGGTGGAGGTGACCGAAATCATCCATGAATCAGTCAAGCCTAATGAGATCGACGAAGTGGTTGTATTTTCATCACAAGACACGGTCCAAACCGTTCCTCAAGAAATTGGTCATCTGGCGCAGCCTGACACTCTTCGACTGACAACTGTGGAAACGAAGCACGATTATAGCGATAGTGACAGCGATATTCAAAAGATGCCTACCTCGACTATGGAAGAGACAGTAGTGTCTAAGAAGAAGAAAAAGAAGACCAAGAAGCCAAAGAAAACGACGAAGGAGATTGAAGAGGAGATTCGACCTGATGTGGAGGAAGTGAAAGTCACAGAGGTGGAGGTGACCGAAATCATCCATGAATCAGTCAAGCCTAATGAGATCGACGAAGTGGTTGTATTTTCATCACAAGACACGGTCCAAACCGTTCCTCAAGAAATTGGTCATCTGGCGCAGCCTGACACTCTTCGACTGACAACTGTGGAAACGAAGCACGATTATAGCGATAGTGACAGCGATATTCAAAAGATGCCTACCTCGACTATGGAAGAGACAGTAGTGTCTAAGAAGAAGAAAAAGAAGACCAAGAAGCCAAAGAAAACGACGAAGGAGATTGAAGAGGAGATTCGACCTGATGTGGAGGAAGTGAAAGTCACAGAGGTGGAGGTGACCGAAATCATCCATGAATCAGTCAAGCCTAATGAGATCGACGAAGTGGTTGTATTTTCATCACAAGATACGGTCCAAACCGTTCCTCAAGAAATTGGTCATCTGGCGCAGCCTGACACTCTTCGACTGACAACTGTGGAAACGAAGCACGATTATAGCGATAGTGACAGCGATATTCAAAAGATGCCTACCTCGACTATGGAAGAGACAGTAGTGTCTAAGAAGAAGAAAAAGAAGACCAAGAAGCCAAAGAAAACGACGAAGGAGATTGAAGAGGAGATTCGACCTGATGTGGAGGAAGTGAAAGTCACAGAGGTGGAGGTGACCGAAATCATCCATGAATCAGTCAAGCCTAATGAGATCGACGAAGTGGTTGTATTTTCATCACAAGAACGGTCCAAACCGTTCCTCAAGAAATTGGTCATCTGGCGCAGCCTGACACTCTTCGACTGACAACTGTGGAAACGAAGCACGATTATAGCGATAGTGACAGCGATATTCAAAAGATGCCTACCTCGACTATGGAAGAGACAGTAGTGTCTAAGAAGAAGAAAAAGAAGACCAAGAAGCCAAAGAAAACGACGAAGGAGATTGAAGAGGAGATTCGACCTGATGTGGAGGAAGTGAAAGTCACAGAGGTGGAGGTGACCGAAATCATCCATGAATCAGTCAAGCCTAATGAGATCGACGAAGTGGTTGTATTTTCATCACAAGACACGGTCCAAACCGTTCCTCAAGAAATTGGTCATCTGGCGCAGCCTGACACTCTTCGACTGACAACTGTGGAAACGAAGCACGATTATAGCGATAGTGACAGCGATATTCAAAAGATGCCTACCTCGACTATGGAAGAGACAGTAGTGTCTAAGAAGAAGAAAAAGAAGACCAAGAAGCCAAAGAAAACGACGAAGGAGATTGAAGAGGAGATTCGACCTGATGTGGAGGAAGTGAAAGTCACAGAGGTGGAGGTGACCGAAATCATCCATGAATCAGTCAAGCCTAATGAGATCGACGAAGTGGTTGTATTTTCATCACAAGATACGGTCCAAACCGTTCCTCAAGAAATTGGTCATCTGGCGCAGCCTGACACTTGGAAATGATGCGCGATTATACCGACAGTGACAGCGATATTCAAAAGATGCCCACCTCGACTATGGAAGAGACAGTAGTGTCTAAGAAGAAGAAAAAGAAGACCAAGAAGCCAAACAAAACGACGAAGGAGATTGAAGAGGAGATTCGACCTGATGTGGAGGAAGTGAAAGTCACAGAGGTGGAGGTGACCGAAATCATCCATGAATCAGTCAAGCCTAATGAGATCGACGAAGTGGTTGTATTTTCATCACAAGACACGGTCCAAACCGTTCCTCAAGAAATTGGTCATCTGGCGCAGCCTGACACTCTTCGACTGACAACTGTGGAAACGAAGCACGATTATAGCGATAGTGACAGCGATATTCAAAAGATGCCTACCTCGACTATGAAGAGACAGAGCTGTCTAAGAAGAAGAAAAAGAAGACCAAGAAGCCAAAGAAAACGACGAAGGAGATTGAAGAGGAGATTCGACCTGATGTGGAGGAAGTGAAAGTCGCAGAGGTGGAGGTGACCGAAATCATCCATGAATCAGTCAAGCCTAATGAGATCGACGAAGTGGTTGTATTTTCATCACAAGATACGGTCCAAACCGTTCCTCAAGAAATTGGTCATCTGGCGCAGCCTGACACTCTTCGACTGACAACTGTGGAAACGAAGCACGATTATAGCGATAGTGACAGCGATATTCAAAAGATGCCTACCTCGACTATGGAAGAGACAGTAGTGTCTAAGAAGAAGAAAAAGAAGACCAAGAAGCCAAAGAAAACGACGAAGGAGATTGAAGAGGAGATTCGACCTGATGTGGAGGAAGTGAAAGTCACAGAGGTGGAGGTGACCGAAATCATCCATGAATCAGTCAAGCCTAATGAGATCGACGAAGTGGTTGTATTTTCATCACAAGATACGGTCCAAACCGTTCCTCAAGAAATTGGTCATCTGGCGCAGCCTGACACTCTTCGACTGACAACTGTGGAAACGAAGCACGATGTGAATGGAAGAGACAATAGGGATGTTGACATTATCGTCAACAAACAACCATCAGAATCCCAAGTAAAAACATCAGCAGTTTTACTAGACAGTAGTAGAAACAGTAGGGAGAAAAGCATATGTCTGAAATTGGATGCCACAATAGTGCCAAAAAAGAAGAAGAAGAACAAAAAGACACAGAAACTGGCAAAGGTAGACGAAGGAGTAGATGCTACGGATGGAAAGATGACACAACTTACAGACGGAACACATGAGCCGGATCAGATGGACAAAGTTGCATCATGTTCAAGAAATGAAGCGAAGAAATCTCTATCTAACAGGTCTGAAACAAACCACGTATCAGAACAGCAAAGCCTTATGGTAAGGAGAGTCAACAAAAACCAAAAGAAAGGAAAAAGCGCAAAAATTTGCGAAGCGTCTATGGTCACAAATGAAAAAGATGCTTCGATTGCCCAGGCACCGCAAGCAAAGTCTACAAAAAATGCGGTCGAACGCCAAGTCAGGGATTTCGATGTATCACAACCTGAAGCAGAAAAGGACCCGGATCATAGCGTCTTCAATGTAGTGAAGGAGCAATCTGACGCTAAACAGACT
>CAJNAR010000103.1:0-24777 GCA_905220665.1 Albugo candida | reverse complement strand
TTCACATTTAATATCTCTATTATTCGTAGGCATTTATCAGCACTAGTAAAAAAAATTGAAAAATCCTAAGCCATGGATTCCGAAACGAGCAAGTTTCCTCGATTCCTGACTGATCCAGACTCGTTCTGACATGGTATGAATCGCGTGCATGCACATGACTCTTCTTTCTAGTCCACTTTTCTAGTCACTCGGAGCGTATTGGTACTGGATAATGTCGACATACTCCACAGATAGAAAACTGTGCAGTGCCGTACAGAGGGATTTAGGTCGGATAGTTAAACAGTAAAAACTGTTCTATGCTACGGCTAGCATGAATGCGGCTTTTCTCACCGAAACATGTTTCTCTAACGATTAAGTTCAGTACGTTTTCACAAATGGAGCTACAAACGTCTCTACTAATTACTGTTTGCGATCTTTTCAGAAAAAAACTATCCTAGACATACAGTATTCACATTTAATATCTCTATTATTCGTAGGCATTTATCAGCACTAGTAAAAAAAAATGAAAAATCCTAAGCCATGGATTCCGAAACGAGTAGGTTTCCTCAATTCCTGACTGATGCAGACTCGTCCTGAAATGGTATGAATCGCGTGCATGCACATGACTCTTCTTTCTAGTCCACTTTTCTAGCCACTCGGAGCGTATTGGGTACTCGATAATGATATACACTCCACAGATAGAAAACTGTGCAGTGCCGCACAGTGGGATTTAAGTCGATTAATGAGACAGTAAAAACTGTTCTATGCTACGGCTAGCATGAATGCGGCTTTTCTTACCGAAACATGTTTCTCGAAATATTCAATTCACTACGTTTCCACAAATGGAGCTACAAACGTCTCTACTACTTTGTACTGTTTGGAACCATTTCAGAATAAATATTCCTCGACGAATTTGCATTATTCACATATTATATCTACAGCGACAGCAACATTCGTAGGCATTTATTAGCACAAATAACAACAATATTGAAAAATCCCTAAACCATGGATTCCGAAACGAGCAAGTTTCCTCGATTCCTGACTGATCCAGACTCGTTCTGACATGGTATGAATCGCGTGCATGCACATGACTCTTCTTTCTAGTCCACTTTTCTAGTCACTCGGAGCGTATTGGGTACTCGATAATGTCGACATACTCCACAGATAGAAAACTGTGCAGTGCCGTACAGAGGGATTTAGGTCGGATAGTTAAACAGTAAAAACTGTTCTATGCTACGGCTAGCATGAATGCGGCTTTTCTTACCGAAACATGTTTCTCTAACGATTAAGTTCAGTACGTTTTCACAAATGGAGCTACAAACGTCTCTACTAATTACTGTTTGCGATCTTTTCAGAAAAAAACTATCCTAGACATACAGTATTCACATTTAATATCTCTATTATTCGTAGGCATTTATCAGCACTAGTAAAAAAATTGAAAAATCCTAAGCCATGGATTCCGAAACGAGTAGGTTTCCTCAATTCCTGACTGATGCAGACTCGTCCTGAAATGGTATGAATCGCGTGCATGCACATGACTCTTCTTTCTAGTCCACTTTTCTAGCCACTCGGAGCGTATTGGGTACTCGATAATGATATACACTCCACAGATAGAAAACTGTGCAGTGCCGCACAGTGGGATTTAAGTCGATTAATGAGACAGTAAAAACTGTTCTATGCTACGGCTAGCATGAATGCGGCTTTTCTTACCGAAACATGTTTCTCGAAATATTCAATTCACTACATTTCCACAAATGGAGCTACAAACGTCTCTACTACTTTGTACTGTTTGGAACCATTTCAGAATAAATATTCCTAGACGAATTTACATTATTCACATATTATATCTACAGCGACAGCAACATTCGTAGGCATTTATTAGCACAAATAACAACAATATTGAAAAATCCCTAAACCATGGATTCCGAAACGAGCAAGTTTCCTCGATTCCTGACTGATCCAGACTCGTTCTGACATGGTATGAATCGCGTGCATGCACATGACTCTTCTTTCTAGTCCACTTTTCTAGTCACTCGGAGCGTATTGGTACTCGATAATGTCGACATACTCCACAGATAGAAAACTGTGCAGTGCCGCACAGTGGGATTTAAGTCGATTAATGAGACAGTAAAAACTGTCCTATGCTACGGCTATCATGAATGCGGCTTTTCTTACCGAAACATGTTTCTCTAACGATTAAGTTCAGTACGTTTTCACAAATGGAGCTACAAACGTCTCTACTAATTACTGTTTGCGATCTTTTCAGAAAAAAACGATCCTAGACATACAGTATTCACATATAATATCCCTATCATTCGTAGGCATTTATCAGCACTAATAAAAAAAATTGAAAAATCCTAAGCCATGGATTCCGAAACGAGTAGGTTTCCTCGATTCCTGACTGATGCAGACTCGTCCTGAAATGGTATGAATCGCGTACATGCACATGACTCTTCTTTCTAGTCCTGTTTTCTAGTCACTCGGAGCGTATTGGGTACTCGATAATGTCGATATACTCCACAGATAGAAAACTGTGCAGTGCCGCACTGTGGGATTTAAGTCGATTAATGAGACAGTAAAAACTGTCCTATGCTACGGCTATCATGAATGCGGCTTTTCTTACCGAAACATGTTTCTCTAACGATTAAGTTCAGTACGTTTTCACAAATGTAGCTACAAACGTCTCTACTAATTACTGTTTGCGACCTTTTCAGAAAAAACTATCCTAGACATACAGTATTCACATTTAATATCTCTATTATTCGTAGGCATTTATCAGCACTAGTAAAAAAATTGAAAAATCCTAAGCCATGGATTCCGAAACGAGTAGGTTTCCTCAATTCCTGACTGATGCAGACTCGTCCTGAAATGGTATGAATCGCGTGCATGCACATGACTCTTCTTTCTAGTCCACTTTTCCAGTCACTCGGAGCGTATTGGGTACTCGATAATGTCGATATACTCCACAGATAGAAAACTGTGCAGTGCCGCACAGTGGGATTTAAGTCGATTAATGAGACAGTAAAAACTGTTCTATGCTACGGCTAGCGTGAATGCGGCTTTTCTTACCGAAACATGTTTCTCTAACGATTAAGTTCAGTACGTTTTCACAAATGTAGCTACAAACGTCTCTACTTATTACTGTTTGCGACCTTTTCAGAAAAAAACTATCCTAGACATACAGTATTCACATTTAGTATCTCTATCATTCGTAGGCATTTATTAGCACAAATAACAACAATATTGAAAAATCCCTAAACCATGGATTCCGAAACGAGCAAGTTTCCTCGATTCCTGACTGATCCAGACTCGTTCTGACATGGTATGAATCGCGTGCATGCACATGACTCTTCTTTCTAGTCCACTTTTCTAGTCACTCGGAGCGTATTGGTACTCGATAATGTCGACATACTCCACAGATAGAAAACTGTGCAGTGCCGTACAGAGGGATTTAGGTCGGATAGTTAAACAGTAAAAACTGTTCTATGCTACGGCTAGCATGAATGCGGCTTTTCTTACCGAAACATGTTTCTCTAACGATTAAGTTCAGTACATTTTCACAAATGGAGCTACAAACGTCTCTACTAATTACTGTTTGCGACCTTTTCAGAAAAAACTATCCTAGACATACAGTATTCACATTTAGTATCTCTATCATTCGTAGGCATTTATCAGCACTAGTAAAAAAAATTGAAAAATTCTAAGCCATGGATTCCGAAACGAGTAGGTTTCCTCAATTCCTGACTGATGCAGACTCGTCCTGAAAGTGTATGAATCGCGTGCATGCACATGACTCTTCTTTCTAGTCCACTTTTCCAGTCACTCAGAGCGTATTGGGTACTCGATAATGTCGATATACTCCACAGATAGAAAACTGTGCAGTGCCGCACAGTGGGATTTAAGTCGATTAATGAGACAGTAAAAACTGTCCTATGCTACGGCTATCATGAATGCGGCTTTTCTTACCGAAACATGTTTCTCGAAATATTCAATTCAC
The DNA here is from genome assembly GCA_905220665.1 of Albugo candida. Classification (NCBI taxonomy): domain Eukaryota; phylum Oomycota; class Peronosporomycetes; order Albuginales; family Albuginaceae; genus Albugo; species Albugo candida. The sequence continues at coordinate 20,801 of CAJNAR010000103.1, read as the reverse complement.
TACGTTTCCACAAATGGAGCTACAAACGTCTCTACTACTTTGTACTGTTTGGAACCATTTCAGAATAAATATTCCTAGACGAATTTACATTATTCACATATTATATCTACAGCGACAGCAACATTCGTAGGCATTTATTAGCACAAATAACAACAATATTGAAAAATCCCTAAACCATGGATTCCGAAACGAGCAAGTTTCCTCGATTCCTGACTGATCCAGACTCGTTCTGACATGGTATGAATCGCGTGCATGCACATGACTCTTCTTTCTAGTCCACTTTTCTAGTCACTCGGAGCGTATTGGTACTCGATAATGTCGACATACTCCACAGATAGAAAACTGTGCAGTGCCGTACAGAGGGATTTAGGTCGGATAGTTAAACAGTAAAAACTGTTCTATGCTACGGCTAGCATGAATGCGGCTTTTCTTACCGAAACATGTTTCTCTAACGATTAAGTTCAGTACATTTTCACAAATGGAGCTACAAACGTCTCTACTAATTACTGTTTGCGATCTTTTCAGAAAAAAACTATCCTAGACATACAGTATTCACATTTAATATCTCTATCATTCGTAGGCATTTATCAGCACTAATAAAAAAAATTGAAAAATCCTAAGCCATGGATTCCGAAACGAGTAGGTTTCCTCGATTCCTGACTGATGCAGACTCGTCCTGAAATGGTATGAATCGCGTGCATGCACATGACTCTTCTTTCTAGTCCACTTTTCCAGTCACTCGGAGCGTATTGGGTACTCGATAATGTCGATATACTCCACAGATAGAAAACTGTGCAGTGCCGCACAGTGGGATTTAAGTCGATTAATGAGACAGTAAAAACTGTTCTATGCTACGGCTATCATGAATGCGGCTTTTCTTACCGAAACATGTTTCTCTAACGATTAAGTTCAGTACGTTTTCACAAATGTAGCTACAAACGTCTCTACTTATTACTGTTTGCGACCTTTTCAGAAAAAAACTATCCTAGACATACAGTATTCACATTTAATATCTCTATTATTCGTAGGCATTTATCAGCACTAGTAAAAAAATTGAAAAATCCTAAGCCATGGATTCCGAAACGAGTAGGTTTCCTCGATTCCTGACTGATCCAGACTCGTTCTGACATGGTATGAATCGCATGCATGCACATGACTCTTCTTTCTTGTCCACTTTTCTAGTCACTCGGAGCGTATTGGGTACTCGATAATGTCGATATACTCCACAGATAGAAAACTGTGCAGTGCCGCACTGTGGGATTTAAGTCGATTAATGAGACAGTAAAAACTGTCCTATGCTACGGCTATCATGAATGCGGCTTTTCTGACCGAAACATGTTTCTCTAACGATTAAGTTCAGTACGTTTTCACAAATGTAGCTACAAACGTCTCTACTAATTACTGTTTGCGACCTTTTCAGAAAAAACTATCCTAGACATACAGTATTCACATTTAATATCTCTATCATTCGTAGGCATTTATCAGCACTAATAAAAAAAATTGAAAAATCCTAAGCCATGGATTCCGAAACGAGTAGGTTTCCTTGATTCCTGACTGATGCAGACTCGTCTTGAAATTGTATGAATCGCGTACATGCACATGACTCTTCTTTCTAGTCCACTTTTCTAGCCACTCGGAGCGTATTGGTACTCGATAATGTCGATATACTCCACAGATAGAAAACGGTGCAGTGCCGCACAGTGGGATTTAAGTCGATTAATGAGACAGTAAAAACTGTTCTATGCTACGGCTAGCATGAATGCGGCTTTTCTTACCGAAACATGTTTCTCGAAATATTCAATTCACTACATTTCCACAAATGTAGCTACAAACGTCTCTACTACTTTGTACTGTTTGGAACCATTTCGAAATAAATATTCCTAGACGAATTTACATTATTCACATATTATATCTACAGCGACAGCAACATTCCTAGGCATTTATTAGCACAAATAACAACAATATTGAAAACCTAGATCCCGGTATGACAACGATGGTATGTCCAGAAAAAACGAAGTTTCCTCGATTCCTGACTGATCCAGACTCGTTCTGACATGGTATGAATCGCGTGCATGCACATGACTCTTCTTTCTAGTCCTGTTTCCTAGTCACTCGGAGCGTATTGGGTACTCGATAATGTCGATATACTCCACAGATAGAAAACTGTGCAGTGCCGCACTGTGGGATTTAAGTCGATTAATGAGACAGTAAAAACTGTCCTATGCTACGGCTATCATGAATGCGGCTTTTCTGACCGAAACATGTTTCTCTAACGATTAAGTTCAGTACGTTTTCACAAATGTAGCTACAAACGTCTCTACTAATTACTGTTTGCGATCTTTTCAGAAAAAAACGATCCTAGACATACAGTATTCAAATTTAATATCTCTATCATTCGTAGGCATTTATCAGCACTAATAAAAAAAATTGAAAAATCCTAAGCCATGGATTCCGAAACGAGTAGGTTTCCTCGATTCCTGACTGATGCAGACTCGTCCTGAAATGGTATGAATCGCGTACATGCACATGACTCTTCTTTCTAGTCCTGTTTTCTAGTCACTCGGAGCGTATTGGGTACTCGATAATGTCGATATACTCCACAGATAGAAAACTGTGCAGTGCCGCACTGTGGGATTTAAGTCGATTAATGAGACAGTAAAAACTGTCCTATGCTACGGCTATCATGAATGCGGCTTTTCTGACCGAAACATGTTTCTCTAACGATTAAGTTCAGTACGTTTTCACAAATGTAGCTACAAACGTCTCTACTTATTACTGTTTGCGACCTTTTCAGAAAAAAACTATCCTAGACATACAGTATTCACATTTATTATCTCTATCATTCGTAGGCATTTATCAGCACTAGTAAAAAAATTGAAAAATCCTAAGCCATGGATTCCGAAACGAGTAGGTTTCCTCAATTCCTGACTGATGCAGACTCGTCCTGAAATGGTATGAATCGCGTGCATGCACATGACTCTTCTTTCTAGTCCTGTTTTCTAGTCACTCGGAGCGTATTGGGTACTCGATAATGTCGATATACTCCACAGATAGAAAACTGTGCAGTGCCGCACAGTGGGATTTAAGTCGATTAATGAGACAGTAAAAACTGTTCTATGCTACGGTTAGCATGAATGCGGCTTTTCTGACCGAAACATGTTTCTCTAACGATTAAGTTCAGTACGTTTTCACAAATGTAGCTACAAACGTCTCTACTAATTACTGTTTGCGACCTTTTCAGAAAAAAACTATCCTAGACATACAGTATTCACATTTAGTATCTCTATCATTCGTAGGCATTTATTAGCACAAATAACAACAATATTGAAAAATCCCTAAACCATGGATTCCGAAACGAGCAAGTTTCCTCGATTCCTGACTGATCCAGACTCGTTCTGACATGGTATGAATCGCGTGCATGCACATGACTCTTCTTTCTAGTCCACTTTTCTAGTCACTCGGAGCGTATTGGTACTCGATAATGTCGACATACTCCACAGATAGAAAACTGTGCAGTGCCGTACAGAGGGATTTAGGTCGGATAGTTAAACAGTAAAAACTGTTCTATGCTACGGCTAGCGTGAATGCGGCTTTTCTTACCGAAACATGTTTCTCTAACGATTAAGTTCAGTACGTTTTCACAAATGTAGCTACAAACGTCTCTACTTATTACTGTTTGCGACCTTTTCAGAAAAAAATATCCTAGACATACAGTATTCACATTTAGTATCTCTATCATTCGTAGGCATTTATTAGCACAAATAACAACAATATTGAAAAATCCCTAAACCATGGATTCCGAAACGAGCAAGTTTCCTCGATTCCTGACTGATCCAGACTCGTCCTGAAATGGTATGAATCGCGTGCATGCACATGACTCTTCTTTCTAGTCCACTTTTCTAGTCACTCGGAGCGTATTGGTACTCGATAATGTCGACATACTCCACAGATAGAAAACTGTGCAGTGCCGTACAGATGGATTTAAGTCGATTAATGAGACAGTAAAAACTGTCCTATGCTACGGCTATCATGAATGCGGCTTTTCTTACCGAAACATGTTTCTCTAACGATTAAGTTCAGTACGTTTTCACAAATGGAGCTACAAACGTCTCTACTAATTACTGTTTGCGACCTTTTCAGAAAAAAACGATCCTAGACATACAGTATTCACATTTAATATCTCTATTATTCGTTGGCATTTATCAGCACTAATAAAAAAAATTGAAAAATCCTAAGCCATGGATTCCGAAACGAGCAAGTTTCCTCGATTCCTGACTGATCCAGACTCGTTCTGACATGGTATGAATCGCGTGCATGCACATGACTCTTCTTTCTAGTCCACTTTTCCAGTCACTCGGAGCGTATTGGGTACTCGATAATGTCGATATACTCCACAGATAGAAAACTGTGCAGTGCCGCACAGTGGGATTTAAGTCGATTAATGAGACAGTAAAAACTGTTCTATGCTACGGCTAGCATGAATGCGGCTTTTCTTACCGAAACATGTTTCTCTAACTATTAAGTTCAGTACGTTTTCACAAATGTAGCTACAAACGTCTCTACTAATTACTGTTTGCGACCTTTTCAGAAAAAAACTATCCTAGACATACAGTATTCACATTTAATATCTCTATTATTCGTAGGCATTTATCAGCACTAGTAAAAAAAATTGAAAAATCCTAAGCCATGGATTCCGAAACGAGCAAGTTTCCTCGATTCCTGACTGATCCAGACTCGTTCTGACATGGTATGAATCGCGTACATGCACATGACTCTTCTTTCTAGTCCTGTTTTCTAGTCACTCGGAGCGTATTGGGTACTCGATAATGTCGATATACTCCACAGATAGAAAACTGTGCAGTGCCGCACTGTGGGATTTAAGTCGATTAATGAGACAGTAAAAACTGTCCTATGCTACGGCTATCATGAATGCGGCTTTTCTGACCGAAACATGTTTCTCTAACGATTAAGTTCAGTACGTTTTCACAAATGTAGCTACAAACGTCTCTACTAATTACTGTTTGCGACCTTTTCAGAAAAAAACTATCCTAGACATACAGTATTCACATTTAATATCTCTATCATTCGTAGGCATTTACCAGCACTAATAAGAACAATATTGAAAAATCCCTAAGCCATGGATTCCGAAACGAGTAGGTTTCCTCGATTCCTGACTGATGCAGACTCGTCTGAAATGGTATGAATCGCGTACATGCACATGACTCTTCTTTCTAGTCCACTTTTCTAGCCACTCGGAGCGTATTGGTACTCGATAATGTCGATATACTCCACAGATAGAAAACGGTGCAGTGCCGCACAGTGGGATTTAAGTCGATTAATGAGACAGTAAAAACTGTTCTATGCTACGGCTAGCATGAATGCGGCTTTTCTTACCGAAACATGTTTCTCGAAATATTCAATTCACTACGTTTCCACAAATGGAGCTACAAACGTCTCTACTACTTTGTACTGTTTGGAACCATTTCAGAATAAATATTCCTCGACGAATTTACATTATTCACATATTATATCTACAGCGACAGCAACATTCCTAGGCATTTATTAGCACAAATAACAACAATATTGAAAAATCCCTAAACCATGGATTCCGAAACGAGCAAGTTTCCTCGATTCCTGACTGATCCAGACTCGTTCTGACATGGTATGAATCGCGTGCATGCACATGACTCTTCTTTCTAGTCCTGTTTCTAGTCACTCGGAGCGTATTGGGTACTCGATAATGTCGATATACTCCACAGATAGAAAACTGTGCAGTGCCGCACTGTGGGATTTAAGTCGATTAATGAGACAGTAAAAACTGTCCTATGCTACGGCTATCATGAATGCGGCTTTTCTGACCGAAACATGTTTCTCTAACGATTAAGTTCAGTACGTTTTCACAAATGTAGCTACAAACGTCTCTACTAATTACTGTTTGCGATCTTTTCAGAAAAAAACGATCCTAGACATACAGTATTCAAATTTAATATCTCTATCATTCGTAGGCATTTATCAGCACTAATAAAAAAAATTGAAAAATCCTAAGCCATGGATTCCGAAACGAGTAGGTTTCCTCGATTCCTGACTGATGCAGACTCGTCCTGAAATGGTATGAATCGCGTACATGCACATGACTCTTCTTTCTAGTCCTGTTTTCTAGTCACTCGGAGCGTATTGGTACTCGATAATGTCGATATACTCCACAGATAGAAAACTGTGCAGTGCCGCACTGTGGGATTTAAGTCGATTAATGAGACAGTAAAAACTGTCCTATGCTACGGCTATCATGAATGCGGCTTTTCTGACCGAAACATGTTTCTCTAACGATTAAGTTCAGTACGTTTTCACAAATGTAGCTACAAACGTCTCTACTAATTACTGTTTGCGATCTTTTCAGAAAAAAACTATCCTAGACATACAGTATTCACATTTAATATCTCTATTATTCGTAGGCATTTATCAGCACTAGTAAAAAAAATTGAAAAATCCTAAGCCATGGATTCCGAAACGAGTAGGTTTCCTCAATTCCTGACTGATGCAGACTCGTCCTGAAATGGTATGAATCGCGTGCATGCACATGACTCTTCTTTCTAGTCCTGTTTTCTAGTCACTCGGAGCGTATTGGGTACTCGATAATGTCGATATACTCCACAGATAGAAAACTGTGCAGTGCCGCACAGTGGGATTTAAGTCGATTAATGAGACAGTAAAAACTGTTCTATGCTACGGTTAGCATGAATGCGGCTTTTCTGACCGAAACATGTTTCTCTAACGATTAAGTTCAGTACGTTTTCACAAATGTAGCTACAAACGTCTCTACTATTACTGTTTGCGACCTTTTCAGAAAAAACTATCCTAGACATACAGTATTCACATTTAGTATCTCTATCATTCGTAGGCATTTATTAGCACAAATAACAACAATATTGAAAAATCCCTAAACCATGGATTCCGAAACGAGCAAGTTTCCTCGATTCCTGACTGATCCAGACTCGTTCTGACATGGTATGAATCGCGTGCATGCACATGACTCTTCTTTCTAGTCCACTTTTCTAGTCACTCGGAGCGTATTGGGTACTCGATAATGTCGACATACTCCACAGATAGAAAACTGTGCAGTGCCGTACAGAGGGATTTAGGTCGGATAGTTAAACAGTAAAAACTGTTCTATGCTACGGCTAGCATGAATGCGGCTTTTCTTACCGAAACATGTTTCTCTAACGATTAAGTTCAGTACGTTTTCACAAATGTAGCTACAAACGTCTCTACTAATTACTGTTTGCGACCTTTTCAGAAAAAACTATCCTAGACATACAGTATTCACATTTAGTATCTCTATCATTCGTAGGCATTTATTAGCACAAATAACAACAATATTGAAAAATCCTAAACCATGGATTCCGAAACGAGCAAGTTTCCTCGATTCCTGACTGATCCAGACTCGTTCTGACATGGTATGAATCGCGTGCATGCACATGACTCTTCTTTCTAGTCCACTTTTCTAGTCACTCGGAGCGTATTGGGTACTCGATAATGTCGACATACTCCACAGATAGAAAACTGTGCAGTGCCGTACAGATGGATTTAAGTCGATTAATGAGACAGTAAAAACTGTCCTATGCTACGGCTATCATGAATGCGGCTTTTCTTACCGAAACATGTTTCTCTAACGATTAAGTTCAGTACATTTTCACAAATGGAGCTACAAACGTCTCTACTAATTACTGTTTGCGACCTTTTCAGAAAAAAACTATCCTAGACATACAGTATTCACATTTAGTATCTCTATCATTCGTAGGCATTTATCAGCACTAATAAGAAAAATTGAAAAATCCTAAGCCATGGATTCCGAAACGAGTAGGTTTCCTCGATTCCTGACTGATGCAGACTCGTCCTGAAATGGTATGAATCGCGTGCATGCACATGACTCTTCTTTCTAGTCCACTTTTCCAGTCACTCGGAGCGTATTGGGTACTCGATAATGTCGATATACTCCACAGATAGAAAACTGTGCAGTGCCGCACAGTGGGATTTAAGTCGATTAATGAGACAGTAAAAACTGTTCTATGCTACGGCTAGCATGAATGCGGCTTTTCTTACCGAAACATGTTTCTCTAACGATTAAGTTCAGTACGTTTTCACAAATGTAGCTACAAACGTCTCTACTTATTACTGTTTGCGACCTTTTCAGAAAAAAACTATCCTAGACATACAGTATTCACATTTAATATCTCTATTATTCGTAGGCATTTATCAGCACTAATAAAAAAAATTGAAAAATCCTAAGCCATGGATTCCGAAACGAGTAGGTTTCCTCGATTCCTGACTGATGCAGACTCGTCCTGAAATGGTATGAATCGCGTACATGCACATGACTCTTCTTTCTAGTCCTGTTTTCTAGTCACTCGGAGCGTATTGGGTACTCGATAATGTCGATATACTCCACAGATAGAAAACTGTGCAGTGCCGCACTGTGGGATTTAAGTCGATTAATGAGACAGTAAAAACTGTCCTATGCTACGGCTATCATGAATGCGGCTTTTCTGACCGAAACATGTTTCTCTAACGATTAAGTTCAGTACGTTTTCACAAATGTAGCTACAAACGTCTCTACTAATTACTGTTTGCGATCTTTTCAGAAAAAAACTATCCTAGACATACAGTATTCACATTTAATATCTCTATTATTCGTAGGCATTTATCAGCACTAGTAAAAAAATTGAAAAATCCTAAGCCATGGATTCCGAAACGAGTAGGTTTCCTCAATTCCTGACTGATGCAGACTCGTCCTGAAATGGTATGAATCGCGTGCATGCACATGACTCTTCTTTCTAGTCCTGTTTTCTAGTCACTCGGAGCGTATTGGGTACTCGATAATGTCGATATACTCCACAGATAGAAAACTGTGCAGTGCCGCACAGTGGGATTTAAGTCGATTAATGAGACAGTAAAAACTGTTCTATGCTACGGTTAGCATGAATGCGGCTTTTCTGACCGAAACATGTTTCTCTAACGATTAAGTTCAGTACGTTTTCACAAATGTAGCTACAAACGTCTCTACTTATTACTGTTTGCGACCTTTTCAGAAAAAAACTATCCTAGACATACAGTATTCACATTTAGTATCTCTATCATTCGTAGGCATTTATTAGCACAAATAACAACAATATTGAAAAATCCCTAAACCATGGATTCCGAAACGAGTAGGTTTCCTCGATTCCTGACTGATGCAGACTCGTCCTGAAATGGTATGAATCGCGTGCATGCACATGACTCTTCTTTCTAGTCCACTTTTCTAGTCACTCGGAGCGTATTGGTACTCGATAATGTCGACATACTCCACAGATAGAAAACTGTGCAGTGCCGTACAGAGGGATTTAGGTCGGATAGTTAAACAGTAAAAACTGTTCTATGCTACGGCTAGCATGAATGCGGCTTTTCTTACCGAAACATGTTTCTCTAACGATTAAGTTCAGTACGTTTTCACAAATGGAGCTACAAACGTCTCTACTAATTACTGTTTGCGATCTTTTCAGAAAAAAACTATCCTAGACATACAGTATTCACATTTAATATCTCTATTATTCGTAGGCATTTATCAGCACTAGTAAAAAAAATTGAAAAATCCTAAGCCATGGATTCCGAAACGAGTAGGTTTCCTCAATTCCTGACTGATGCAGACTCGTCCTGAAATGGTATGAATCGCGTGCATGCACATGACTCTTCTTTCTAGTCCACTTTTCTAGCCACTCGGAGCGTATTGGGTACTCGATAATGTCGATATACTCCACAGATAGAAAACTGTGCAGTGCCGCACAGTGGGATTTAAGTCGATTAATGAGACAGTAAAAACTGTTCTATGCTACGGCTAGCATGAATGCGGCTTTTCTTACCGAAACATGTTTCTCGAAATATTCAATTCACTACGTTTCCACAAATGGAGCTACAAACGTCTCTACTACTTTGTACTGTTTGGAACCATTTCAGAATAAATATTCCTAGACGAATTTACATTATTCACATATTATATCTACAGCGACAGCAACATTCGTAGGCATTTATTAGCACAAATAACAACAATATTGAAAAATCCCTAAACCATGGATTCCGAAACGAGCAAGTTTCCTCGATTCCTGACTGATCCAGACTCGTTCTGACATGGTATGAATCGCGTGCATGCACATGACTCTTCTTTCTAGTCCACTTTTCTAGTCACTCGGAGCGTATTGGTACTCGATAATGTCGACATACTCCACAGATAGAAAACTGTGCAGTGCCGTACAGAGGGATTTAGGTCGGATAGTTAAACAGTAAAAACTGTTCTATGCTACGGCTAGCATGAATGCGGCTTTTCTTACCGAAACATGTTTCTCTAACGATTAAGTTCAGTACGTTTTCACAAATGTAGCTACAAACGTCTCTACTATTACTGTTTGCGACCTTTTCAGAAAAAAACTATCCTAGACATACAGTATTCACATTTAGTATCTCTATCATTCGTAGGCATTTATTAGCACAAATAACAACAATATTGAAAAATCCCTAAACCATGGATTCCGAAACGAGCAAGTTTCCTCGATTCCTGACTGATCCAGACTCGTTCTGACATGGTATGAATCGCGTGCATGCACATGACTCTTCTTTCTAGTCCACTTTTCTAGTCACTCGGAGCGTATTGGTACTCGATAATGTCGACATACTCCACAGATAGAAAACTGTGCAGTGCCGTACAGAGGGATTTAGGTCGGATAGGTAAACAGTAAAAACTGTTCTATGCTACGGCTAGCATGAATGCGGCTTTTCTCACCGAAACATGTTTCTCTAACGATTAAGTTCAGTACGTTTTCACAAATGGAGCTACAAACGTCTCTACTAATTACTGTTTGCGATCTTTTCAGAAAAAAACTATCCTAGACATACAGTATTCACATTTAGTATCTCTATCATTCGTAGGCATTTATCAGCACTAATAAGAAAAATTGAAAAATCCTAAGCCATGGATTCCGAAACGAGTAGGTTTCCTCGATTCCTGACTGATGCAGACTCGTCCTGAAATGGTATGAATCGCGTGCATGCACATGACTCTTCTTTCTAGTCCTGTTTTCTAGTCACTCGGAGCGTATTGGGTACTCGATAATGTCGATATACTCCACAGATAGAAAACTGTGCAGTGCCGCACTGTGGGATTTAAGTCGATTAATGAGACAGTAAAAACTGTCCTATGCTACGGCTATCATGAATGCGGCTTTTCTGACCGAAACATGTTTCTCTAACGATTAAGTTCAGTACGTTTTCACAAATGTAGCTACAAACGTCTCTACTTATTACTGTTTGCGACCTTTTCAGAAAAAAACTATCCTAGACATACAGTATTCACATTTAATATCTCTATTATTCGTAGGCATTTATCAGCACTAATAAAAAAATTGAAAAATCCTAAGCCATGGATTCCGAAACGAGTAGGTTTCCTCGATTCCTGACTGATGCAGACTCGTCCTGAAATGGTATGAATCGCGTGCATGCACATGACTCTTCTTTCTAGTCCACTTTTCTAGTCACTCGGAGCGTATTGGTACTCGATAATGTCGACATACTCCACAGATAGAAAACTGTGCAGTGCCGCACTGTGGGATTTAAGTCGATTAATGAGACAGTAAAAACTGTCCTATGCTACGGCTATCATGAATGCGGCTTTTCTTACCGAAACATGTTTCTCTAACGATTAAGTTCAGTACGTTTTCACAAATGGAGCTACAAACGTCTCTACTAATTACTGTTTGCGATCTTTTCAGAAAAAAACGATCCTAGACATACAGTATTCACATTTAATATCTCTATTATTCGTAGGCATTTATCAGCACTAGTAAAAAAAATTGAAAAATCCTAAGCCATGGATTCCGAAACGAGTAGGTTTCCTCGATTCCTGACTGATGCAGACTCGTCCTGAAATGGTATGAATCGCGTGCATGCACATGACTCTTCTTTCTAGTCCTGTTTTCTAGTCACTCGGAGCGTATTGGGTACTCGATAATGTCGATATACTCCACAGATAGAAAACTGTGCAGTGCCGCACAGTGGGATTTAAGTCGATTAATGAGACAGTAAAAACTGTTCTATGCTACGGCTAGCATGAATGCGGCTTTTCTTACCGAAACATGTTTCTCTAACGATTAAGTTCAGTACGTTTTCACAAATGTAGCTACAAACGTCTCTACTTATTACTGTTTGCGACCTTTTCAGAAAAAAACTATCCTAGACATACAGTATTCACATTTATATCTCTACATTCGTAGGCATTTATTAGCACAAATAACAACAATATTGAAAAATCCCTAAACCATGGATTCCGAAACGAGCAAGTTTCCTCGATTCCTGACTGATCCAGACTCGTTCTGACATGGTATGAATCGCGTGCATGCACATGACTCTTCTTTCTAGTCCACTTTTCTAGTCACTCGGAGCGTATTGGTACTCGATAATGTCGACATACTCCACAGATAGAAAACTGTGCAGTGCCGTACAGAGGGATTTAGGTCGGATAGTTAAACAGTAAAAACTGTTCTATGCTACGGCTAGCATGAATGCGGCTTTTCTTACCGAAACATGTTTCTCTAACGATTAAGTTCAGTACGTTTTCACAAATGGAGCTACAAACGTCTCTACTAATTACTGTTTGCGATCTTTTCAGAAAAAAACGATCCTAGACATACAGTATTCACATTTAATATCTCTATTATTCGTAGGCATTTATCAGCACTAGTAAAAAAAATTGAAAAATCCTAAGCCATGGATTCCGAAACGAGTAGGTTTCCTCAATTCCTGACTGATGCAGACTCGTCCTGAAATGGTATGAATCGCGTGCATGCACATGACTCTTCTTTCTAGTCCACTTTTCCAGTCACTCGGAGCGTATTGGGTACTCGATAATGTCGATATACTCCACAGATAGAAAACTGTGCAGTGCCGCACAGTGGGATTTAAGTCGATTAATGAGACAGTAAAAACTGTTCTATGCTACGGCTAGCATGAATGCGGCTTTTCTTACCGAAACATGTTTCTCGAAATATTCAATTCACTACGTTTCCACAAATGGAGCTACAAACGTCTCTACTACTTTGTACTGTTTGGAACCATTTCAGAATAAATATTCCTAGACGAATTTACATTATTCACATATTATATCTACAGCGACAGCAACATTCGTAGGCATTTATTAGCACAAATAACAACAATATTGAAAAATCCCTAAACCATGGATTCCGAAACGAGCAAGTTTCCTCGATTCCTGACTGATCCAGACTCGTTCTGACATGGTATGAATCGCGTGCATGCACATGACTCTTCTTTCTAGTCCACTTTTCTAGTCACTCGGAGCGTATTGGTACTCGATAATGTCGACATACTCCACAGATAGAAAACTGTGCAGTGCCGTACAGAGGGATTTAGGTCGGATAGTTAAACAGTAAAAACTGTTCTATGCTACGGCTAGCATGAATGCGGCTTTTCTTACCGAAACATGTTTCTCTAACGATTAAGTTCAGTACGTTTTCACAAATGGAGCTACAAACGTCTCTACTAATTACTGTTTGCGATCTTTTCAGAAAAAAACGATCCTAGACATACAGTATTCACATTTAATATCTCTATTATTCGTAGGCATTTATCAGCACTAGTAAAAAAAATTGAAAAATCCTAAGCCATGGATTCCGAAACGAGTAGGTTTCCTCAATTCCTGACTGATGCAGACTCGTCCTGAAATGGTATGAATCGCGTGCATGCACATGACTCTTCTTTCTAGTCCACTTTTCCAGTCACTCGGAGCGTATTGGGTACTCGATAATGTCGATATACTCCACAGATAGAAAACTGTGCAGTGCCGCACAGTGGGATTTAAGTCGATTAATGAGACAGTAAAAACTGTTCTATGCTACGGCTAGCATGAATGCGGCTTTTCTTACCGAAACATGTTTCTCGAAATATTCAATTCACTACGTTTCCACAAATGGAGCTACAAACGTCTCTACTACTTTGTACTGTTTGGAACCATTTCAGAATAAATATTCCTAGACGAATTTACATTATTCACATATTATATCTACAGCGACAGCAACATTCGTAGGCATTTATTAGCACAAATAACAACAATATTGAAAAATCCCTAAACCATGGATTCCGAAACGAGCAAGTTTCCTCGATTCCTGACTGATCCAGACTCGTTCTGACATGGTATGAATCGCGTGCATGCACATGACTCTCCTTTCTAGTCCACTTTTCTAGTCACTCGGAGCGTATTGGTACTCGATAATGTCGACATACTCCACAGATAGAAAACTGTGCAGTGCCGTACAGAGGGATTTAGGTCGGATAGTTAAACAGTAAAAACTGTTCTATGCTACGGCTAGCGTGAATGCGGCTTTTCTTACCGAAACATGTTTCTCTAACGATTAAGTTCAGTACGTTTTCACAAATGGAGCTACAAACGTCTCTACTAATTACTGTTTGCGATCTTTTCAGAAAAAAACTATCCTAGACATACAGTATTCACATTTAGTATCTCTATCATTCGTAGGCATTTATCAGCACTAATAAGAAAAATTGAAAAATCCTAAGCCATGGATTCCGAAACGAGTAGGTTTCCTCGATTCCTGACTGATGCAGACTCGTCCTGAAATGGTATGAATCGCGTGCATGCACATGACTCTTCTTTCTAGTCCACTTTTCCAGTCACTCGGAGCGTATTGGGTACTCGATAATGTCGATATACTCCACAGATAGAAAACTGTGCAGTGCCGCACAGTGGGATTTAAGTCGATTAATGAGACAGTAAAAACTGTTCTATGCTACGGCTAGCATGAATGCGGCTTTTCTTACCGAAACATGTTTCTCTAACGATTAAGTTCAGTACGTTTTCACAAATGTAGCTACAAACGTCTCTACTTATTACTGTTTGCGACCTTTTCAGAAAAAAACTATCCTAGACATACAGTATTCACATTTAATATCTCTATTATTCGTAGGCATTTATCAGCACTAGTAAAAAAAATTGAAAAATCCTAAGCCATGGATTCCGAAACGAGTAGGTTTCCTCGATTCCTGACTGATGCAGACTCGTCCTGAAATGGTATGAATCGCGTGCATGCACATGACTCTTCTTTCTAGTCCACTTTTCTAGCCACTCGGATCGTATTGGGTACTCGATAATGTCGATATACTCCACAGATAGAAAACTGTGCAGTGCCGCACAGTGGGATTTAAGTCGATTAATGAGACAGTAAAAACTGTTCTATGCTACGGCTAGCATGAATGCGGCTTTTCTTACCGAAACATGTTTCTCTAACTATTAAGTTCAGTACGTTTTCACAACTGTAGCTACAAACGTCTCTACTACTTTGTACTGTTTGGGACCATTTCAGAATAAATATTCTCAGACGAATTCACATTATTCACCTATAATATCTACAGCGACAGCAACATTCGTAGGCATTCATTAGCACCTATGACAAAAATAATAAAAGATCCCTAAACCATGGATTCCGAAACGAGCAGGTTTCCTCGATTCCTGACTGATCCAGACTCGTTCTGACATGGTATGAATCACGTACAAGCACATGACTCTTCTTTCTAGTCCACTTTTCTAGTCACTCGGAGCGTATTGGGTACTCGATAATGTCGATATACTCCACAGATAGAAAACTGTGCAGTGCCGCACAGTGGGATTTAGGTCGGATAATCAGACAGTCAAAACTGTTCGATACTACGGCTAGCATGAATGCGGCTTTTCTTACCGAAACATGTTTCTCTTGTTGAAGAAAGTCGGACAAGTTCAGATAAAACCCGGATAAGATCGGAAGAGTCGGATAAGATCAGATCATTAGTAGCGCGGAAAGATGCGATAAGAAATAGGTTACTGATAGTATAGAGAAGCGATATAGAGAATGTGGTATAGGCTTAGACTATCTTTTTTGAGAACTAAGGACCTACAAATATAGATACTTTCCAATTTGACTATAACAGGTTAACAGCCACAAATCTTGTTTTTCTCAAAAGCTACCAACTCTAATAAAAATGGATATGTTGAGAGAAGACAATTATTTCAGCTGGGAATTCAGTTCTCGAATGCAGCTGATGCGTAAGGGGTTGCTGGACCATATTGACCCGGTAAAAACCCCAAGCGATGATGACAGCAACGCTGGGATTTGGAAGATCAATGACATGAAGGCGTTTGCGATCATTTCGAGCATGATCAGCCCCAACTTACAGTCTATGGTTAGATCAGCATGCAGTGCTGCTCAAGCATGGGACATCTTGAAGAACTTCTTCTTGAGGCGCTCCTTGCACAACAGGATCCAGAAGAAGCGGGAGTTACATGAGTTCAAGATGAAGAAAGGCGGATGCGTTATGGATCATTTTTTGAGGTTCGACGAGTTGTGCATGTCAATGCAACCAATAGGAGCGTCCATCGACTTGGATGAGCAGCTGGTTGTACTACTTGGAAGCATGTCAGAAGATTTCGACCAGATTATCAAGGTCATGGAGAATGTACCAGGGATGGACATGTTTCAAGCGAAGGAAATGCTTCTTCGCGAATCAGAAAGCATCAGTGCCAAGGAAAAGCATGGCATGGCACTCAAAGCGCAGTATAAGCGGCAAAGCAAAGGTCGAGCAAATAGGTCGAGCAAATAGGCCGAACAGGAATACAGCGAAGTTCGTGGGAAAGTGTTTCCGGTGTAACAAGTATGGGCACAAACAAGCGGATTGTTGGAGAAGTAACAAGGCCGACAGCGAGGAAGCCCATGCATTCACAATTTTTGAAGAATCTCAAGCGAATTGGATTCTGGACAGTGGCGCAAGCAGTCACATGTGTCCCAACAAAATTGAATTTACCGACTTGCAAGCAATGAAGAAAAAGATTCCGATATCTGTTGCCAATGGAAGCAAGGTTTATGCAGTAGGAGTTGGAACCATCTTTGTGCGACTCAAGAACAACAAAAATATCAAGATTGATGATGTTTTGTACGTTCCCGGTCTCGAGCAAAAGCTACTCTCCGTATCTGCGCTAACGGAAAAAGGACTCCAGGTTGTCTTTCGGAATTTTACCTGTGAAATCAAAAGTGACAATCGAAACATCGTGGATATTCAACGTATTGGAAAGCTTTTCGTTCTCGAATGTGAAACACTTGAAGTCGCACATTTTGGTGGAGAGGCAGGTCAAGATGAAGACGTTCCGGTGGACGAATCCATTTGGCACGCAAGGTTTGGTCATATTTCGATCAAGAGAATGAAAAACATAAGGAATTATGTCAGTGGACTCAATTTGAAGACAAAATCAGGAATGGATTGTGAAGAGTCCGAAATTTGTGAAGGGTGTATGAATGGAAAGTCATCTGTTCAGCCATTTAGATCATCTGCGTATGGAAAGGTAAAGACAAAAGCCTTGTTAGAAGTGGTTCACAGTGATGTCACTGGGCCGATGCGAGTGAAGTCTCAAGGTGGCGCGAAGTTTATGGTCACATTCATCGATGATTTTTCAAGATTCCTCCATGCCTATTTTATCCAAAGCAAGGGTGAAGTTTTCAGTAAATTTACCGAATTCAAAGCACTTGTCGAGAATCAGTTCGGAAAAAGGATCAAGTGTTTGCGTTCGGATAATGGTGGTGACTAAATCAACGACAAATTTGCCAACTTATGCAAAAATTCCGCAATCATACATCAAACCACGGTTCCATATTCGCCACAACAGAACGGACTCGCAGAACGGATGAATCGGACACTTACGGAACGTGCGAGGTGCATGTTATCGCATATGCAAGTGGAGGAAAAATGGTGGGCAGAAGCTATGAACACAGCTGTGTACGTGACAAACAGAGTACCCTGTGCAGCAAATCAATTCAAAACCCCATTTGAAGTATGTTTCGGTCGGAAGCCAAGCGTCGCTCACTTTAAAGTGTTTGGAGCTCAAGGTTATGCACATATCGACAAATCCAAGAGATCCAAATTCGACAGCAAAGCTTACAAATGTATGTTTCTGGGCTATTTCGAAAACATTAAAGGGTATCGTGTCTGGAATTTGGAAGCTCATCGTTTGGAAACAACACGTACAGCTAAATTTCAAGAACTGCAAAACTCAAAATATGTTGAAGTCGTATGCTGCGACAAATCCACGGACCAGTTAAAATCTATGGAAAACCAACATTATGAGGAGGAAGACATGCCTCTCGAAAGAGAGCATAACATCGATGATGCAATGGAAATAGATGAAGAGTTTGACCAACAGGATGAACATCCAGGGGAAGATGATGTCAACATGGATCTTAATTCAGCTACGGAGATTGTTCCAAGGGGGAGATTGGATGGTTTCACTGGTTCTCCGACATTCGCACCATCTGGGCCCAATCACCTTCTCGAAAGTGAGCCGTCTCATTCAATCTTGCCATACGAAATTTCGGATGCCATTATTCCAGTGGACATCGAAGAAACTCGACCACAGAAAAGATTTCGCATAGAACAAGAACAGGCGAATGCTGTTTTGGATTTACCATCAACGTACAAAGAGGCAATGCGGTCTCCGGATTCAGATGAATGGAAAAAGGCGATTCAACTAGAGCTCGAAGCACTCAAGGAAAAGGAGACTTGGATACTGACTTCAAAGACACCACATATGAAGGTCATTGGAACAAAATGGGTTTTTACTCTAAAGCGGAATGAATTTGGTGAAGTTGAAAAGTACAAGGCAAGACTTGTCGCTTTGGGCTACCGACAAAAATATGGAGTGGATTATATGAACACATATGCGCCAGTTGCAAATATGAATTCCATTCGGGTTTACCTGGCGGCTTGTTGTCACCAAGGATTTCATATTCAGCAATATGATGTCGACACCGCGTTTCTCAATGGGCATCTGGAGGAAGAAGTCGACATTCATCCACCGCGAGGTGTTGAAGCTCAGGCTAACGATGTCTGTCTTCTGAAGCGAAGCTTATATGGTCTGAAGCAATCTGCAGCAACATGGTTTAAGACAATTTCACGAGTGTTTTTGGAAATGGGTTTCCGACACTGCAGAACAGACTCGTGCATATTTGTTCGTCAACGAGGAAATTCGGTGGTTTATATCGCCTTATATGTGGACGACATGTTAATAGGTGCAAAGACATTTGAGGAGATAAAAGCTATTTCCGACAAATTGTCAAGTAAGTTCAAGTTAAAAGATCTCGGAAAAGTCAAATTTATGCTGGGTATTCAAGTCGATTATGACCGAGAACAACGTTCAATGAAAATCTGTCAAACTTCAAACATCAATAAAATGGTCGAAAAGTTCAATCAAGTGGACGCCAAGCTCGTTTGGAACCCAAATGTTCAAGGCCAACTTTATCGACAATCGAAAAAGAAGATGAAAGAATGAAGTTTCGGCCTTATCGCTCCTTAGTTGGCTCACTATTGTATATTTCGAATGGAACAAGGCCAGATATTGCGTATTCAGTTGGGCAACTAAGTCGACATCTGGAACGGCCTAGTGAAGAGCATTGGAAGGCAGCGATAAGGGTCCTGCGGTATTTGAAGTCAACTAGTGATATGGGGATAAATTACACCGGCAGTGACAAATGTTTATGCGTTTGTGCATATAGTGATGCAGATTGGGCGAATAACAAGGAATCCAGGAGATCTGTATCCGGAATCATGGTAATGATAAATGGTGCGACCGTTATTTTCAATCCAAAAAAGATTCAGCAAAGTGTAGCCCTGAGTACGGCTGAGGCAGAGTTTATCGCCCTATCACTCTGTATGCAAGACGTTTTATGGCTGAAAAGCTTATTATGTGAACTCAAGGCAAATATTACTCAAAAGATCAAAATATTCGAGGACAATCAAAGTGCCATCGCAATCAAAGCAGAGCAAAACATATCGACATCCGTTATCATTTCATTCGAGATCATATAAAGGATGAAAAAATTGTGATCGAGTATATCGACTCCAGAAATCAGCTTGCCGATTTCTTGACCAAGCCTATTTCGACAAAGCAATTTCAGGATTTGGTTCGTCTGGCAAATATCAAGAATTGTGTGTCGTGGGGGAGTGTTGAAGAAAGTCGGACAAGTTCAGATAAAAACCGGATAAGATCGGAAGAGTCGGATTAGATCAGATCATTAGTAGCGCGGAAAGATGCGATAAGAAATAGGTTACTGATAGTATAGAGAAGCGATATAGAGAATGTGGTATAGGCTTAGACTATCTTTTTGAGAACTAAGGACCTACAAATATAGATACTTTCCAATTTGACTACAACACATACGCTGAAGTTTCAGACAACAAAAACCAAACTTTTGCAAATAATCATGACATTGAGAGCGAGGATATTTCAGATGATGAAGGTCCAGAATTTCGGTTTCCGGCTGATCGTGTGCGTTCTGTCGAAGATGTGGCAATGGATGTCGATGAAGATGATAGAAATCCAAGAGGAGCGAACGATCACTCTATTATTGAGTATGATGACAGCCGGATGGAAATTGTCGACTTCCGTGACAATGAAGCATCACACGCCGGGGGCGAAGATATATCTACATCACAAGCTGCTAGTAGTATTGTGCTGAGGGGGAGATTCGATCCGAATAGCGAACGTTATTTATTCGGCACCAGCGAACATTCCACTTCCCGACAACGCAGAGCTTTACCCCCTTCTGATGAAATAGTTCCGTATGGGAGGATTGAAAAATATACATTCGATGAAGACCATCGAGGATCGAAACGACTTCGCATTACTCAAGAGAACGCATGTATAGCAAATGGAAATCCAGAGACGTATTCCG
>CAJNAR010000102.1:0-24831 GCA_905220665.1 Albugo candida | reverse complement strand
CCTAAACCCTAAACCCTAAACCCTAAACCCTAAACCCTAAACCCTAAACCCTAAACCCTAAACCCTAAACCCTAAACCCTAAACCCTAAACCCTAAACCCTAAACCCTAAACCCTAAACCCTAAACCCTAAACCCTAAACCCTAAACCCTAAACCCTAAACCCTAAACCCTAAACCCTAAACCCTAAACCCTAAACCCTAAACCCTAAACCCTAAACCCTAAACCCTAAACCCTAAACCCTAAACCCTAAACCCTAAACCCTAAACCCTAAACCCTAAACCCTAAACCCTAAACCCTAAACCCTAAACACCTCCCTTCGCTCGGAGATTTTCGAAGTTGTGCATCCAAAGTAGACTGATGCATTTGGCACCTGGGGATTTCAAATGAGCTCTTCGTCTACTGTCCTCCATCCCCGATGCCGCATGATCCGCACTGCAGCTCCCCTATAGAAACCTATAGGAAAGAGAAAAAGGGCTGGAGCTCAATGATAAAACGATCCATTTGTATTTTACCGTTCGCGGGTAATCGCTTGTACTCCGATACCGACCGTGGCAATCTGAGAGCCCCAAATGAGCCCATGCGTCTACTGTCTAGGACTCTCCATGCCACCCGTCGGTTGTTGAAATGAGAAAAGGTATAGTAACTTCTTGAGATCAGTTATAGAAAGTTACAATTACCAGCTGTTAACGAGCTTCACACTCACATCACTCAACTTTCCATAGACTGTAATGCTAATGATGTTTTCTATATTCCTACTACATCTTGATACAAGAAACATTTGACAGTTTCGTCTATTTTTTATATTATGCAAGAAAATAATGATACCTAGCGAGTCAAAAGAACTCATGTATAACGGCATTTCGAGCGCGTATTTTTTTTCGACACTGATGAACTCTAAAGTATTGTTTTATAAAAATAAATACAAATGTGTATGATTAGTAGAAATATCAAATAGAAAAATCACGAAGCTGTTCTTCCATTCGAGTTTAATGTATCTATTTACTCTCTGACTTGTAGCAACGTACTCTTAAGCTTGCAGAATGAGAAAACGCACTACCCAGGTGACTGATCACAGACTTTACATACGTAGAGTATGCACGTTTTGTTTTCAGCCAATAATGAATATAGAACGCAACGCGCACTTCACAACACGAGCAAAAAAAAAGACAAGTCAGTACAGGTATAATTTGATGCGTGTCTCAGAGATATTCATGGCGTATAAAAGCCGCTTCAGTATTTCTTTTATGTGGAAATGTTTGAGTATGCATTCTGACAGTGTCTATTCAATCATCAAAGTGCGTTTTTGGAGCACTTGCAGTAGCTTAGCTACTAGTGTAATTTTTACAATATATCGTGCTGTTTATTAAATATAGGTTTATGAGACTGCGAGCTGTGATTTTTTTGGTGAAGGGGCTTGTTGAGGAGATCGTTCGGGACATTACGGTCGCGAAAATGAAAAGTACGTTTATTGAGTTTTAGATTGCCAACTACAGTAAATGTAATATTAGAATCTCTAGCATCGCCCTTAGTGTCCAATGTGGTCTACACCATCAACAGTTTAGGCGTCTGTCGGTATCGATGCAGGGCCGGTGGTTTGTAGGGATTGGACGCATTGTCGGGATCGATACAGCGACCAGTGGTTCGACGAGGTTGATGTCGAAGAAGGACCTTTTGGAAGAGATGGTTCGGGACACTACGTTCAAGAAAAACGAAAAGTAGATTTATTATGTTGTAGATTGCTAACTACAGTGCATATAATATTGGAATCTTAAGCATGGCCTTCAGTGTCCAGTGTGGTCTACACCATCAACAGTGAAGGCATCGGTTGGGTTCATCTTACTTTTAATTTGTAATGCCCGAGGATATTGTCCTACGAGACTCTAGAGCCGAGCGAGATCACAGCCAGAGTAAACGCAGGTATACTGATGGGACCATGTACATAGTGAATGAAGCCACTTTTAGAGGAAGGCAAACGATGTGATGATCAGATATTTCAGAGCTGACAAATTGCTTCTATGATTGTAATTTGAGCCTAACGTCTTCGTACTGTGAACTAGCTGATGCAACCGTCTTCTTTTGCGAATATGACCGAATCCATGTTCATTATCACACCCACCGCGGATGTTTTTGGTCCCAATCGAGCGTCTACTTCGTATAAGACATCTCATGCTTCAATTATCCAACGTGAATGGCTGCCGTGTGCCAATTACTATCGATTATTGACATTTAACAGGGCCGTGCTCATTGAAAGCATTGGCGTGGACGCACAAGTCGTAGCGTTTGCGAATGACTTCTTGCTAAAAAAAAGCAATCATCGTGACCGTACCGATACCCAATCCATCATCACTTGATCCCACGACTACATCATCAGTTTCTATAACGGTAAATTGTTTTTCCCTCGCCTCGTCACGAGCGAGTTACCCGATTCTGATGTCTGATACCGCTATTCGATATTTGATTCGAGATTTACTTACTCAGATTCGTCTGGACTTGTAATTATGTTTTCGTATCGCAACTCGGCCGTATTCGACGACACCTTTGGCGAGCTTGACAGACATTTTTTCACTGACAACTTCTTGACGGTGTACCAGGTGCACGCACCCCTTCTCAGGTACAACCAATCTTCTTCGGGAGTTAAAATATCTTCTAGAAAATATGTTGGACAATGGCTATCCTCGGACAATGGAACCGAACGGCTACAGTCAATGATCACACCTCCTTCCATTCCCAGATCAATTGCGGCTACAATCTTCCGTTAAATATTCTTCTTAGAGCAACATTCGCTGGTATGGTGAAGGCTCCGTGATGCATCGAGGGCGAGCAATAGCGTAGAGTTTTTTCCGTCTCCCACGCTGGTCTACGTTTCGGTCTCGCACATCTAATATGATATAAAATCAAAAAAAATACGAGTAGACTGTGGGAAGGAACATGTGAACACAACGGTTTCTCATTGGAGCAAATACTAAATCCAAATGTGGCCTGATAGGTACGTAAGTATAGTGGTGTGGGTGTGATCCACAGTAGGAAAAAGTAAATTGAATTCGTTCATCACGTTCTTGATCAAATCTAGATGTAGCCGTAAACATTCTCCTTGAGTGCAGATACCGTCAGCAGTCAGTGCATCACACATATGTTGATAGAATTCAGTTTGAAACAAGACTTCGGCTAGACCGATGGGATCAGATTAAGTCAACGATACACACATCAAATCTCTCAGTGTTTTCATCTTTCAAATATTTTGCTGCATCATCATATACCAAGTATAATCGTGTATCGTTTAATGAATCGGCAAGCTATGTTGCAAAACGTTTCTTTGAGACTGCACAGGCTTTTGGACCGATTTCACACATTACGATTCGCTCCACTCAATCGTGTTTGGCCGCTTCACGTAGAACTGCAACATCGCCCCCACCTACAATTAGAACATTCTTTAGCTTCACATGTGCAAACGTTGGAAGATGTGCTATCATTTTCTGATACGCAAATTTGTTTCGTTCAGTAGCCTGGATGACCCCATCCAATACCAGAACATTACCGTAGCTAGGCTTTAACACCATAATGTCTTGGAAGTCAGATCCCTTGATACAGCACTTCTGCTATTTGTTTAAAGAATTTTCGTCCTGGTCATAGTGCCTCGGTCTCTGTAAACCAATTTTATTGTCTAAAGTATTCTTTATCAGTGTATGGAATAGATGCAAGCCAAAGAGGAGTAGAAGATTTGAAGTTTACGGTAGTGCCTGTCGTGAAGCATTATGCCGCGATATTATTACGTATCTAGCGCATGATTCGGTGCAGTCATTTGAGGGCATGTAGAACATACATAATATATGATGGATTTATATGTACAAGCTGCTAGGAAGCAACACAATCGGGGATAGAAACATTGTGACAGTGTCACATTGTAATACGTACAGGTGCTTTGTGGGATCGGATTGAAAATTGTTCTCTTATCTCTATATAAATACTCGTTGTTAGCGAATCAAATGATACTGAATACTGGTGGTAATGTGTTAATGCTCATGGCGAGAAAGATAGAATGTTACACCTTCTAATAGTGTGATGTCAATAGCTGGCGCTTATTTGCGTGTTCCTGCACTGGAAATACCAACCCCACTCGGTCCTGGAATGAATCAAGGATGCGAAACGCCACCGCGAGGTATGATGTCATCACCGAGTGAATATTCCAACAACGAGTAGTCAATAATAAATGAGAAGTTTAAGATTATTTCTTCAGTCAATGACGAAGATTGAAAGCATTGATTACTTGCAGGTTTGTAATAAAGGGGCTGTATTTGCGACTATTGTGCGATCAATGGCTATTTCCATTGCTATGGTATATTGGATGGAAGAAGCTCTAGCGCTTATCAAGCAAGAAAAGTGTCAAGAAGCGATCATTCTCAGTAAGGAAGAAGTCGCTTTGCATTAACCGGACAATACGAATGCTCTTATGATTATAAAAAAATCAAAATTCTCCTTTGAAAAATTATCAATCCTTCAATCATTTCGAAAGTCACAAACTTATAATTTTCAGTGGGAGGAATGCTAAATAGCGTTTCTCCGAGTCACACACCTCAGAACCGGATTCCCCGCAGCGTGCAAAGTACGATGTCATCTCCCCCAGTTCTACCGATCTTATTGCCACTTCAGTCTCTTTCAGATCGGTATAAACAAACAAGATAATTGGTCAAATACGTTGACTTAGTAAAATTTCTTTGCACCATATTGAAGATGCAGCACTGGAATGATAAAAGCTGCTCAGAAACTAACACTGGAACTCGCACAATCTACTCTAAAGGCTCACATACTCTTAACGGTATCGTTAAAAAACACTCCGCTGTGGGTGACTTATTATGTCTTTTGATTTGGAGGCCTTTGATGCATTCTATTCGCTTGTGCATCGTGAGAAAAAAATCTTTTCTCTGTTTCATGTTCCGAATCAAGACGTTATGTCTCCCATAAAAAATATGGCTGCAGCTCGTCGATTTGCTGAAAGTATGTATTGATTGTCGTCAAGGAAGCTCTACTCAATTATTTGTGGTGATAGCATCCAGTTTTCAATCTCGGGAAATGGGCTCATTCTTTTTTTTGCCGAACAACAATTACACGATAATTCATTCGCGCTGTCGGGGAATATCGGAGCTGGAAACACGACTCAGAGCGTTTAAGTGACGGAATCGTATCTTAAATGGACAAACTCCCTAATGTATCACATTCTGCCAAAGTGCCATGATAAACGATCTCAAAAAAGTCTCAAATCTGAAGAAGGAAATTCACAAAACAGAAATGGAATGTTTGAGAAATGGAGTCTTGGAGTGCTTTCCGATTGCTACCTTGCTCTTGAGTACGCTTTGTATCGAGCAGAGGATGAAGACGCAGGTATATTAATCATTACATGAAAAAGGCCTGTATCTGATCGCTTTATTCGTAGTTTTAATGCGGAACGATACAAGCGATCTCACTTGTCGACTTGTCGTCATTGAATCCAACTCGCCATTTAGTCTGATGGCTCCGGCTTTACAGCAACATGAAGACCAAAAATTGTCATCGGCTCGACAAGCGCTGATGAGTGCTCTACGGCAAAGTGGCTCCGGTCTTCTTGGACCATGTCTCCAAATGTACACTTCATTGGCGTAGATTTATGTCGAGTAACAAAATTTGATCAGATTCTTGCGGTTTTGGGAGACATTAAAAGCTCACAGCATTTGTTGCCAGTCCTCATTCCTCAGTGTAATCGTTTCTATTCCGTAAAGCTCATTTCATTCCTTGTCTATGCTAGCACTTTGATATTACCGCGGCCATTTACGTCTTGGAAATCTAATTGCATCACAATGCAACCAAAGCGCTCCCATTGATCGATCAATTGATATCTAGATCAGCCAACGCTCCACAACCGTCTCAGAATCTTTTTCATTGACAACACGTCTGGTGTCTTACATATTTGGATCAAAATGATGCCGCCAGACTCGAACAAGAGAGTCACGTTGGTGCTTCAGGCAAAAAGGATCACGATGTCGCACTAAAACGACTCGGAATTGTATACTGGAACCTCGGAGTTTAGAGCATCGTTTCAACAAGTCGTACTCTTTGACTTGTTTCTTGCAAGCGGCACCGCTCAAAGCCAACGATGAGGCTTTTTCGTACATTGTAAAATCGTATTTGGAGGTACAGAAGGATTCCTTGAGGGCGGGAAAGTGTTTTCTCCGTGCTCTGGAACTATCTTGTGGTAATGAAATGGCAGGACCCTCTCCTTACGCGCTTTACAACACGACAGAGCGTCAGCATTCAGACGTACCTTTAGAAAAGCTCTCACAAAAGAGAGAGAAATGGCTCAAATTGGGCACTCCTCTGTCTGGTGCAATATTACGTGAATCAGGACGCCGGATGAGCCGAAAATGCCATGTTTATAGCTCTTGGACGTGATCCAAACACCGCAACTCATTCCGTGGCACTGGCGCATTTATATCAGCATTTTGGAAAATATGCGTCCTCAACAAACCTTCGAACGATGATATTAGTCGCGGATGCCTGGTGTCTCCTCTGTGAATTACCTCATGTTGAAGTAATGTTTCGGCTGCTTGGCGACGCATTGAGTTGACTTGAGCCACTGCTTGCACGCACATAACTAGAATCCGTTCTTTTTAAAAACTCGACCAATGTGTCATCGTCTCACTACATCTCGCTGAGATTCTCTACGTCCAATCCAGAGCTTTCTAGGATCAAAGGCGTTGTGGGGGCGCAGTGTACAATTTGAGAAGAGTTTTACAGTTCTCAGAGACTCTCCAGAGACCCAAATGACTCGACTTCCTATACAAACGGTTCAATAGGATTCCTGGCTACCGTTCATTTCATAGGCACGACAAGCTCGTGATCTGGCTATAAAGGGGACGAAAACGAGTAATAGTAAGCAGCTGATGATCTACATGCATCTACTAATTGCCACAGGATTCTGGTACGAATTCGCTTATCTCATCTTCCGCTCGGGCATCTCTATCGAAAATTTCGGGTCATCGCGGATCAATCCTCCTCAAAGATACTATCAAAAAGGACCGAGTTGAAGACAATAAGCCGGAAGCATTTCGTAAAAGCACTGGAGATGGATAAAAAACGAATTTGTATGGAACAGAATCGGAAATGTGCATGGAAATGTCATTTTGAAGGAATTCTTCTGGATTCGATCGATACACTGTGCATTTTTGGACGTAGTTTCGGCGAATTTAGGCTTTCTTTACGCAAAAACACTTTTTAATCGACAAATTCAACGTCTTTTGCTTTAGAAAAGGATGTGTTTCTCAAGCTGCAAGATGTGAATTCTGATCATACGGGAATGTGGCTCGGCAATGGCTTTTTCATCAATTCGAAAAATCAGATCAAGCAGCTCACCTCACCATCCAAGCGTTCGCATGTGCTCTTAGAGTAGACTTTGATACGGAAGCCTTATTGGGTCTTGCGTTCTCACTACTCTATCGAGCAAACGACTTAGAAATTGAGGATGGACTCGGTAGTCGCGCAAAAGTGGTGTCTTATCTTCACAAACTTCTCGAAAGCGATCCATTCAATGCAATCACTTGAAATACATTGAGCGTTGAGCTTTATTACTCGGAATTATATTAACATGGACAAAGTGCACAGGCATCCAATAGGACAGAAAAGCTACTTTCTAGTGATTCCCACGGGGGATGGATCAGTCAGATTGATGGAAATCGGATATCTGCAATGATTCTCGCTCGAAATAATTTACAGCAAAATTCACAGAGAGAACGATTGGAAATGGCCAGTTTGAAGGAAAATCAGCCGAAAAAGGCTATCGAGTGCCTTAAGCAACATCGTTCGCTGTTATCCAATGTGAGTTGTCTTGGAATGGCGACTGTGCTGGTGTAGGATGGAGCCCAGCATGAATAGGAAGCTCTTTGGGGGCTCGAGGGCTTACTAAAAACTGCTGATTAGAGGAATTTCTTCTCGAGCATGTCGCTATCTTCTCGGCATCACAGGCCGCAGTGTTGCTCTTGATCTCATTCCAGCATTCGGATCTTGCGCTATCCAAATGGGCCAACAAAGCAAACGACAGATCGAGTTTTGATCCAACAGCGTGACCGCATCCTGAGAACACTTTGAGGCTGTCGCATATGTCGTTGATCGTGAAACATTGGCGTGGACGGATCTCTCAACAAACTCGCGAGTTAGCGCTCTCATTGCACTTACAGTCTTTCATCAAAAGCATGTCGATGCCTTTGACGTTGCAAAACAGATCCGAGTCGCCCCCATACTGCCTGGTTGATATGTGGCCGCTATCAGCGCGCTGTTCAGCAGCAGTTTCGATGGATCATCAAGCTTTTACATTAAACTACCGAGCACGACGGCGTACTTGTTCGCAGCTTATGCGCTTGGGAAGAAGTATGCTAGATATTCGACCCTGTGAAGGCTTTTGACTCGAAGCAAAACTATGCAACGACTGCTGAATTGGTTTTGGAACTTGATACTTTGAGACAAGTTGTGAAACCAGCAAACGTAAAGAATCTGAGATCGATGTGTATGGAAAGTATGATACCAACAACCAAGCCTCTTATTTATATGGCAACATATACGACTCATGTCCATGTGTGAGCCTAAACGAGCCATCAAAATATATCACAACCATTGTGATTGCACGCAGTTGGATCCCCGTCAGCTGGCCACACTGCTGATCTAACTTTTCAGCGCATACGAATCCGTGGGTCGTCTTGACGCCGCGATTTTATATGGAAATGGCTTCTACAAAGTATTTCTTCACTGCATATCGTCCAATCTGAAATCCTGTGCTCTGCGTGCCGCCTAGCGTTACTCTACCATATTTGTCTATGTAAACCAAAGTCGGCCAAAGGCTACCTTGAAGCTGTAAATGACACCACTCTAAATCACATTTCTGAATCCTTCCAGAGTCAGATGAGCGGCTAATTGTCATCTGTGAAAACGATCGCAACACCACGCAAAATCCCTTTCTCTCTACACGATTCTGAGGGTAATGTGGCCAGGAATATATATGTTATTCCACGAAATCGCGTCAGATCCACTGGGCATTCATACAGACTCGGATCATGACGCAAATACCCTACAGAAGTCGGTTACCATTGTGACTTTGCATGAACGGCTTTTCCGTAAACGATCGGCAGGGACCAAAGCAATTGTTTGGAAAGCTGTCGAGCGACAATGATCCGCAATCTGGGGAGGGTTGTTCTTCCACAAATATCCGATCGACAAGCTCATCGGATGTGCTCCATCTTGATCTTTCGAGAATGATTCCGTGGACAAAGACGCCGTGATCGGGATACTAATTGATTTGTGAAACACCATGCAACACTACCACGTGAGTTTCCACTGTCAATTAGTTCAACGTAGCAATCGTCGACGGCTGGTTACTTGTAAGCACGCAGTTCTGAACGCTGTTGGATTGAACAGACCCGGAAGCTACATAGAATATGGCGTATTAAAGTCGGATTTCCACGCTTCCAGCTGTGGGGAATGCAAAAACATATCTTGGAACCAGCATGAAATCAGTTTCTTGGATGGCCAGGCTTTCTTCACCCATTTACAAAGCGAGAATAAATGTCGGCCCGGTACTTCATTGAGTCCGATTGCGGTCACGAGGTCTTCCATAGCTGGTGACATATATAATTGTTTATCCAATTTTTTTTCAAATCGATCAATAAAGTCTTAATCTCCTCCAATAACACATTCATTTTCTGCATTCTTGCAGCAAATAACCACAAAAAGACCGTGTTCCTGCATCAGCAGCGGGTTCGTGGCTTCCACCACGTCACGTCAGACAATGGAGAAACATTCAGCACAACATGCTCCAAAGTCCGCAATAGCTGACGCTTATGCCAAATTCTTATCTCCATCGGTGTCCTCATCACTAACTTCACCTCGCACGGTCACAATCGTAAATAACAATGTCTCAAATTACAATGTCTCACACGTTGTCGTGAAGTATATATTTTAACATTGGGATGAAGACCAGAGAGCGATAAGTCTTCCGGCAACATATTCTTATCGATATACATCGCGTACGCCTCAAAAACAAAATCAACTGGATTTGGAGAAGCAAAGCCCGGCCCGAGCTCCATGCCTCACAGGAGCATTGGATTAATTAAGACATAAGGATACGTGTTATTGGTCCCATGAGTCTGTAATGTGTCCACTGTACATGATCTCACCAAAACTGTATCCGAAATAGTCCCACGGAACTACTCATTCGCGTCCAAAAAAGACTACAAGATATTGGCAGAAATGCTCACGTCGCCGGTATTGAAGCTGTGTACGCTCGACTCCATCCTTGCTGTCCGAATTGCCTTCTTCCCAGCACAATTTCATGAAAGCATCAGAGTGCGAAAAAACAGGCTTTTTACTCAAGAAGCTCGGAACATGAATTGATTTTCTCTTGACTGAAATTGGATCAAGGTTGACGTAGATTTGTTTGTATAAATGCTGGAGCTTCATTGAAGACCTTTATAAAACTCTGAAGCAGAGATTCCAAGATATTAAACATGTCGGGAAGTGGTGGGGCTCAGCGGATATAAAGCATCGAAAGTTGTCGTGTGCACCTCCACTGGCTATTTCTTCGAGCTGACGTTCAATTGTGGGCAGCCAAGGCTGCATGAAATGGAGGTTTTGAAGTATGATCCATTCACCTTGTCTCGATAGCCTTGCGAGCGATTGTTGAAGATTGTAACGCTGCGCCATATTTAGTTGTCAATCCCAGTACTTCATCGATTTCGTGTGGTTTTTCTGATTCTATCACCTCCACCTCCGTGAATTCCACCATATCTGGTCCAATTTTGCCTTCATTGTCCTTGATCGGTTCTTCCACACTTGACCCTGGGACATCCCCAATACTTCTGTAACAATTCATTTTGTCACGATTCATATCTAAAGTCGTCATTCGAGAGTCGTGACCGAAGAGTGCCATGCTGCGCCATATTCAGATCTCAATTTCAGTACTTAATCAAATTAGTGTGATTTTACTGATTCTAGTTGACCCATTGAGACTGTTGTCACGACAATCGCTCCATGTTCTTGAGAAACGCGATTGAAAGGAAGTTTTTTGGTTTTTCATTGCGTGGTTTGAGCATCATTTGTGAGGGTTGCTACATGATGTGGTGAAAAAGTTCTGTTACTGAACTGTTCGGGTGGGGACTTTAAACTGGAAAGGTTCGTACGGTTCATATTTGGCCAATAGATGATCACGCAAAGGGCACTTTACAACAAAGCGAGTATAAGACAACTCAGTACAGTATAATTCGTGGCGTGTCTCGTAGGTGCTCCTATTGGGCAATAAATATGGCGTAGAAAGCCACTTTTGTAATTTTTCTATGAAAGTGGCTGTGTGATCATCCAAACTATGTTTTATCAGATAATTAGACTGCGTTTTTGCAGGACTCGCAGTTTCTCGGCTGTTTAAGTATAATATTTAGAAGGTACAACGTTTTTTGTTTGTATGCTAACGTTTGATATGACTGCAGCAGTATCTTCTGTTGAAGTTGTTCACTAATGCGGCATTCTGATCGATTGGCTCCTTATGCCACACTTTAAGTCTACACACTATCTCTCTGCCACATCTTTTCACATTATGACGCTGTTTTCTTCGTCTTCCGTTCAAGTGCGCTCGCATATTCGACATTTGGGTGAATGGTAAGATTGGGGATAGCAGCATCAAAGAGAACATGGAGGCTAGGCAGAACCTATTCGCATCGATCTCTGTTGAAAATTCTTCTAGAAACCATTTCACCGTTGAAATGAGTTCCTTCACAGACAAACTAAGGCTTCTGAGGAATCCGCACAACTCTGGACTGCGATATACACTGGTTGCACGGTCGGCGTTAACAGATTTCATCGAATTGGGAAAAAGAAGAAATGGAACGTACTGATTGTCCTTTAGTGACATCTGCCCAAGATACGGGAAAGGACCACTCTCATGTCGGGAAGAAACACTTAACGAAGCTGTTGAACGAACAGCACACAGACTTGACGTTGACCGATTGCAAGTAAAATAAATACAGTGTTAGAAAGGTATTCACGAATGTAATACAAAACATTATCCTTGTATCGGGTTGCTTGTCCTGGTCTTCTTTTACGTTTCACGAAAAATGCCTAGCCAAGCATCCATCATATCAGGTGGATGGGACCTCGACATCCTCACTGCTTCCACAAGGAGGATTAATGTACGACTAACCATTTGATGACGACGCGGCTGGCTAGGTTTCTGGGTAACCTCTCCAAAATCGATGAGTATCTCATCGCGCCATTACATGCGCTATACGTCGATACTGGGAACAACCATCGCCACGAAGCGACAATCTTAGATTCTCAACACGTTGGTGCAGCATCCTCATCACATCATGTGCAGCAGAGAGACCGGCACTCTCAAATCCGTGTCGACTCAGCAAAAAAAGCTATAGTAAGCAGCAAGTGCATTTACGAGCATGAATGTCAATTTGTCAGTCCAAACAAGCGCGATTCGAACGCAAAAATGGAACAAAAACAAGCTGAGTAAACGTCAAAAGACGTTTTGTGAGCATGAATTGGATCTAATTACGCTTTGTTTGTCGCCGAATTCACGAGAAACTGTCCCAGCCGCCGACCAAATTGATTCGACAAGTGATACATCACAGAAGATGGTACAGCCGCAAAGACACTCTGATCACCAAACTTGTGGACGTCCATTTCATTAAAGATATGAGCCTCCAGGAGGCTCTTGATCTCAAATCACATAGCGCAACTCGACTCGACGTTTGCTTCATTTTCTTCTGTCTGATCGAAGTTGGTTGAGTGTGATGTTTTCCCACATTACGGCATGGTGTCTCACTTCTTTCGACGATGCTGCCGCTTCCCAAGCCGAAAAAGGAAACGTTCAGGAGACTTCTGATATCTAGCATCAGAACCCTGCTTTCTTTTACCAACGTCAGCGCGATCACATTACACATTTATCTTCGTGATGTGTCCAAGGTGTTTCAAGGGGTCACGCAAGGTATACCCCAGACAGTTAATGACGCTGATGATCTCGTACGTTAATGAAGTCATGTATCCCTGTGTTTCTTCTGAAAATCGGTGATCAGCGGTGACGATCGACGCCGTTCTACACGATTTTAGAGGCGGCCGTAACCAAGTACTCAACCTCGAGTATAGGACACTTTTCGGTCCGGCTCCCACGCTTTTGCACGGGAATTTCAGCTTCATTTTTGACGGAAGCAAGCCGTACGTCCACTTGAACAATTCTCAAATGCTCTAGAGGGTTACCGAGACTTCTTTGGAAGCGTATAATTAGCTGAGAGCGACTAGAATGCACTTGGTTGGTTTTCAAATGCTAAGGAACACCATATACGAATCTCAATTTACCGGAATAAAGAAAATGTCAGGCGTAAGCAAAAGTTAGAGTCCGCTAATACGGACTCAATGCCGCCGAGAAAAAGCTCATAATAATGATAAATATACTAATTTCACAAGTGTCTCATCAGCCGTACGGCCTCACGCTTGTGGTCGGGATGAGAGGCAGTGGTCATCGATCCTTTAAGGGTTTGGTCGCGTTTTTGTCAAAATATCTTCTCGTCCAGCTGCAAATGGATCGATCGTACGGCTAACCAGGTGGAAATAGATGTTACGCGTGTGTACGACAATTAGGCGTAAAGACTATTCTGACCGTCTCCTTCTTATTCGATTGTCAATCGTGCGAAAATATTTCTTAGATGATCTGAATGCTCTCCTAAACACTGGCGATGTATCGAGTCTGTGGAGCGTGGGACGCATTGGATTCTGTCGCCATTTCTAAAAGAGCTTTTTACGAGTATTCGCTCTTCGTCTCACGCTCCCGATCGAATCCGCACATTGTCCTCGCTCTCTATCCCGAAAAGGTTCGAGAACACCTTCGCATTTTTCTATCATGTTTGGATTGCTTAATTAGATTTATGATGCGAGTTGTGAAAACGTACTCTTTTGTGAATGTCGGAATCTGATTAAGAGCGATTTATTTCTTCTCTGTTCAGTTGAAGGTGCCTATATTACTAGAATTAGACAAACTGACTTCTGTAGTTGCCTAGGCTATCTCAAATAACATATATACATATAAAAAACGTTTCGTGAAAACCTGTGAGAGATGATAATAAGTTTTCTCGTTGATAATCCCGTATTGCAGTAGCCTCAGCCACCTTAACACGAGACTGTGTCCAGCTTGTAAATGCTGTAACGTTGTAAAGTTGTAAAAATGGTCCAAAAGTACCGTGGTTTGCAAATTGGTGTGAGCCACACTACGGTGAGCATAACCAGCCAACTAGGACTAGGATCTGAGTTGCACTTGCATTTTGACTTGTCTGTGCCGTACCCGCAGAATGATCTTCGGCTTCTGAAAAATCCACCGAATGATCCTTGCGTTGCGAGTTGTTCCAAAACTTGAGCAAGCCGAATGCGTTCCTCTTGGTCGTAACACTGTCTTCGAAAGTACCGAACGTGTGCACAAAACGTGGTGTAGATCACGGAAAGTGCTGGAACTGTCGGAGTTGCTGATCGCCGATCGAACAAACGACGATTCCGATCTGTCCTTACGAAGTGCAGTGTCACCGCTTGCAATGCAAGCCATTAATCTGAGATAATGTCTAACTAGTCTTTCCAATTCGACCGTAGTGCTGGTACGATTGCACATGCAAGATGCGTCCAACGTGGTCAAGAGGAAAAAAACTGATCCCAACTAGGGAGTAATTCCATCCATAATTGTGCCGTGTGATCGCACTTTAGAAAGAGATGTTGATCGGATTCCACTGCCCCACACGAAGGCTGCGTGCACAATATAATGTCGGGCTGAATATCCTTCAAGAACCAGAAACGAGATCGAACTGGCAACATCCGAAAGGCTAGACGAAACTGTTAATTTTCGAAAATTGGTAATCACGTTTCCGAAGATGCCGTGATGTAGCCATAAATGTTCTCACTCGTTCTGAATCCAGTGCGTCCGATCTCCCCCGTGATGACCAATTTGTCGACATCGGATGACTCTTGGTTGGTTCGGGAGGATTACAGACAATTCGTGAGAGTTGTGAGCATGGAATAGATGGAAAATAATGTTTCCGTTCCTTTCTTCTTGCTCCCACATAAAATGATTTGCCACTTGTGGTTGGTGTAAGCCAAGTAATAAGACCAATCGTCCAGTGGATACGCTAGAGAATCTGAGTGACTTCATTGTAAAGTCGACTCAGCAAGTTTTCTTCAGAAATATCCGATGTGTTTAGCTCCTCGTCATTGTAATAGTTGGCGACGAAATCTTCCTTCGTTGGCCATGTGTCACTTTCCCGAAAAACGTCTTGTAGACTTCGAACGTCGAAAAGTGTAGCAGACGATCTCGAAATGCTCGATGTGGTTAATCCATCATGCCAAGATTTTACCAAACGTTCTGCGTACTCGGATGGCGAGTGGCAGATTCATATCATAATTCTTGGTCGCAGTGGAACCACATCGGTTGCTCCATGTAGTACTGACGGCGTTGTGAAACATTCGAATGTGAAATTGAAATGCTGCAATCCACTGGATGCCACATTTTAAATGCGTGTTTCCACCAAGACGATATGCTCTCCCATTGAACCATTTTTCCATGTCGATTTGGTGCGATGGTGAATATATCCATCGGCTTGTTTGGTCCAAAGGGAGGCTGGATAAGTTGTAATAATTCCGTCGAAGCTGTTGTCCAATTCGCAGGAATGATTGTTGACGCATCGGATGCGAACTGCTGCAGGGATTGAAAAAGTTGTAGCTTTAATCGTCTCACAAAAAAAGGAACTTGTAGTCCACCATCTTGTCGTCGAACATATAAAAATTCTTTGCTGAGTAGGTGAACATGTTTTGAATCTTTTCTGTGTTTCCGACCAAGCACAAATCGATTTAACATCGATTGCCACTGTCGAATAGTCACTGTTGGTATGTCCACGTGCATCGTGTAATGCCACAAACGTGATAAAATCATCGTCTGCGCAACCAGTAGTCGACCACGAACAGTTTTTGCTCGCCGAAACCATACACCAAACCCATCGAAAAAACGCTTGTCGAGAGTTGAATTAAGCATCGAATGAGTTGGTTTCTGGCCGAACGGAATACCCAAATGCTTGACCGAATCCTCCGTACCCATTATGGTCAAATTGAGAATACGTGGACATGGCTTGGTCCGATTCAATGAGAGCAAAGATGATTTTCTAAAGTTGAGTTTCGCACCCGATCCATCGCAATAGACTTGAACGAGTTTGAGTTGCGTCAAAACACCATTTGATGTCTCTGAAAGCAATGTCGAATCGTCCTCGAGAAATAGTCCAGTTGAGACATCCTGCCATTGATTCAAATGCCATTTTCTTCATGTTGGCGAAGTACATTTCCCAGAGGTTCGATCGTCATCAGAAAAAGTAATGCTGAGAGAGGATCACCTTGTTTCACTCCACGTTGTGGTGTAATGGACGGTGTGATATTTCCATTAACAATCATCTGCGCCTTTGTGTTATTGTACAAAAGACGAACCCAGTTCAATAAAACTTTTTCCAACACTCATTTTTTCCAAAACGCGAAACATGTACTTCCAATTGACTCTATCATAAGTTTTCTCAAAGTCGAGAAAAGTAGCATAAGCTTCCACCCCACGATGAGTGGTCAAGTCTTGAATGTCGGTGAGATGGCAAATATGGTGATGCATTGAGCTTCCTCACAGAAATGCTTTTTGATCTCGATGGATCATTTTTGGCAAAAAACGTTGCAATCGATACGCCAACACTTTTGGAAGTACTTTCACATCGACGCAAAGCAGTGCGGTCGGTCGATAGTTGCCAGGATCCCCTCGTGATCCTTTTTTCTATGAAAGTGTGATTGCTGAGTGACGTTGTGATCGAAGTGAAATTTTACTTTCCAGCTGATGTTCGAACACGATCTTCAGACACTCTCCAAACGTTTCCGGATCAAGCTGATAAAATGCAGCTGGTAGTCCATCCGTATCTGGAGAAGAATTACTCCGCATGTGCTTGATCGCTTCCGCCATCTCCGTCGTACTTAACCGAGTTGAGAGACGGTCTTGCTCTGCTGAGGCAAGGGAAACTTGAATCGAATCGAGTAACTTTTTTTGCTTTCTTTCACTTGGAACATTTGAGTCGGTCTCAGAGCTATAAAAAGAGCCCATGAAAACCACCCCAATGATCTCTGAATTCGTCAATAATCTTCCTCGGTTTCGATGTCACGGTACCACATTTTCTGATGACATTTTCGATCGGCACGCGACGACAAAATTATCCGGAGGGCGAAAAAAATGCTTGGAAAAGTTCTTCATATGCTTCACGTGATGGTCGAAACATACATCTTTGTTGTATTTCGCATTGTTTTCGACTGAGATTCTAAATTGGTGGAGACCCGATTCGTAAAAATACCGTGACTCATTGGTGTCTTGGATGCGATATCGAGCTGCTGCGACTTCCATATCACGCTGGCTAGACTCAACATCACGTCGGTATCGTTTGCAACCTTTTTTCAATGCTTTGAAGCTGTTTCTTGATTCTCGTCTTCCGACTTTTCCACATTTTTACCGGGATTCGAAGTTGTCCGTAACTGTTCGAGCACCAAATTCGCTTCCAATTTGATTGCTTCGACAACTTAAGGATATTCAAATAGTCGTAATGAACATTTCCAACATCCTCGACCCGGAGATTGAGTTGTATTTGCAAAAGCTACTTTCTGTGCCAGATGATCTGCCGCTTAGGTTTTAAATGCAATATTGAATAGCTCTCCCGAAATGCAGATGTAATCAAGCCGATTCTTGCGCGGTAATGGTCCTGTTAATACTTTTTCATTCAGATGTTGTATTCGCCAAGCATCTACCACACCCAATTGTGAAAGCCATTCCAGACACGCTAGTCGACTCAGTCTGTGTTGAACTGTTCCACTCGAAGCATCGATAGCTGGATCGAGCGGTGTGCTGAAATCACCAAATACGATATGTGTTGCGGTCGATTTGAAAGTGTTGGAAAGCAATAACTCATAAAAACCCACCCGTTCCTCGGCCTTGACCGGTGCATATACATTGTGAATATACACCGGTGCATCGTGAATGATAAGACGCAAAACCAAATAACAATTTCGAATGTTTCGTTCGGTAAGTTCTTCAGCTTCTGTATAACCGGGAAAGTCCGAACGAATGATTGTCATGACGCCATCACTGCGGCTTTGAGTCGGATGGAGAAAAGCACTGTTGTGGTCATTGACAAACATTTTGTGCTGCATTTTTGAGGATAATGAAAACTGACAGGAGTCCATTTGGTTGTGATCGTGAAACCTGGTTTCTTGAACACAAAAAATGGAGTGCTGTGATAGGATGTGGTCGATAAAAAGATAACCATTTCATGAAATTCATTGACATTCACCGTGAGTGCTGATATATTGTTCCACGGTGAAATAATCGAGGAGCCATTAGCATTCACGCTGAAGTGCACCAGCAATCAACCTCGTTTCACCAACTGTTTTTGAAAGTTGGAGTGTTGCTTTCTCTTCTGGGAAAAAGCTGAGATTGACTGAGAGCTCGCTGATATCACCACATAGAAGTCCTCGCCATTTACCACCAAACCACTGAGACCAAAAAAAATTTCCTTCGTCGAAGCGTAACAACAATATTAGCACATTGATCGGAAGTAAACGACAATGGTGACCAGGAATCCAGATCTCTTGTCTATCGGTGAGATAGTGTATCCAGTGATCTGTGTAAAATGTCGGGGTAGTAGACATAAATACCAATTTCAATAATGCGAGAGCTTTGATCGCCCGAGTCAAACCGTGAGCAGTGTCCGGCACTGACTTCCACCAAGGCATCACTTTCTCGAACAATACAGCTCTCTTTGAGGGAACTTTTCCACCAACATGGCGATTCCATCGCGTCGTAAACGTGACATCTTCGCCGAGATTGTGCGCTGCAAAAACGCGATTAATTAGAAGTAGATGTGCTATTTCGTCCAAAGCAGGATTATTCGACTCCATGCATGAATAAGCACCCCATGCATGGTGATGGGATGATCTAATGCTGCCCGGATGATTTGGTCTGGGTTGGTACAAAATTGTACCAGCCGACGCACATGAGGGATGCACGCATCGGCTTGAACCAGCTTGTGCGTTCAAAGCTGGTGAAGTGCATTTTTGGAATCCATTTCCATGAGCTCTCCGATTTCACCAATTCGAGTTGGTCGCTCTGCTTTTACCACCGTTGTATGACGCTTCATATAAAAGTGCGCTGCCTCTTTCGAAGTGGCCACCTCTTTTGGCATCCGTCCTTGCATGGGGATGATTTGAACTCGATTCCCATTCTCCGGATTGGCAACCGCTTTTACTGACTCGATCTACACTCCATAGTTGCGAGCACAGCAAAAGAATTACTCGTCGCTAACTTCGGAAGCGCAAGAGGTGGTGCTTTGGAGACCATTTGTTAAATCGGCTCCACCCGGTTACGTTTTCCACTCGTCCATGCCAACTTCATGGATACATCCCCATCCCGCTCTACCCGTGGTTGTGAGTATGACTGACTGGTCAGTTGGAGGATGGGAGGTGTGGGTTGCAATAAAGCTTGTGCTCCTGGTGGTGTGATAGTGGGGGGAGTGTTGAGCTCCAACGAGATTTGATCGGAGAGCTTCCTTTCAGGTGTCCTCGTCTCCAATTCTTGACTGGGAACTGGAT
Organism: Albugo candida; assembly: GCA_905220665.1. NCBI lineage: Eukaryota > Oomycota > Peronosporomycetes > Albuginales > Albuginaceae > Albugo > Albugo candida. The sequence goes on along the minus strand of CAJNAR010000102.1, from coordinate 5,133 downwards.
TCACTACCGCTTGTGTTGGCACCACAAGTGCCGCTGGTTCGGTTGGTGGCTTTTGTTGCTTTTTTTGTTTTTGTTTGTTGTGAATCGGAGTTGCAGAATGATTCTGGTTTTGCTGTTTCTTTTGCTTGTTGGTTTGTTGTTGCCGTGCTCCTGTGGCTGATGTAGCACCCAAATCCAAGCAATAAGGACCACGTTGACCCGTGGTCGTTCAATTGGAATAGGAGCATTTTTCCCTTACTGGGTAAAGTTGTTTGTCGTAAGCGATTTCTTCAATCACTTTACCAACTCGAACCAGTTGTTGGGGGCACGTCAAACTACCGAAGTAAACTCGCCAAGTCGACATCGCCACTTCCTTAGTGGGAATCGACTCGCAAAAGGTGTCATACACCACTTGACATCCGAGTTGGTGAAGAGCGCGGAGTATGTGGTTCCGCTTCTCCTCCACGCCTACGCCGAAGACATCGAGGTAGTATTTTGTTTCAAGAGTATCAAACTCCCGAAAAAAGTACTTTTCCCCAAGGATAGTCACCGGCTGACACTCAAACTGTTGGCAGGCATCCGCCGTGGTGACCATCACCCTGATGTTTCCCCCAGACACTTTAGATACCTGAGCGATTGACCGGCTCTCCAGTAAACTTTCAAAGACCGGATTGCCGTGGTCTCGCATCAGAGAGGATAAAATTTTCCCATTCGGAGTACGGGTCAAGGACTGGACCGTCTCCAAGACCATCGGGAAGGTTGTTTTCCGGATTTGGAAAGGTCTTGCTGCTTCCAGTTTCGCAGACAAAACAGACCAATCCGGGTGCTCCCCATCAGCATATAGCTGCAGTATAGCCTCGATATCCGAGGCTTTCGGCTTTGCGAGCTCCACGCGAAATTTCGCCCGAGCTCTAGCCTGGTCCTTACGCAAGGACTCCTGTGATTTTATAAGGTCAGCCAAGTGGAACTTTTAGTGTCGTACACACTTGCAGTTGCCTTTGAGTCACCCTGTGACGAGGCAACGACAGTACCGCATGTACTACCGGTACCACATCCGACACCGGTAGTACCGGTATTAACCTGTACCGTCACACTGGGAGTGGGGTACTTTCCACGTCATCACACAGGGGTGATGACTCATCAACAATCATGCAATCACCCAAAACTGGGTGACTCATGAGGGTTGCCACGTCACTACAAGTGGACGCTAGCACCCTGGTTCTGTCGATATGTCGACTTGGACCATTGTTTTTGAAAGAAAAGAGTTGAAAAAAGTAGTTTTTCGAGTTGTTTTTACTAAATTGTGGGGTTACTTAGTAGCCGGCAAATTGAGAATATACACACTAGCTCAGTTAAGGGTGTTCGCCCGTAGTACTTTTATTTAGACACCTTTCTGTTACTCAGTTTGGTGGTTATCTACTCTATTCTAATCACTAGTATGTAACGCTCTGAAGAGCCCGGTCCAACTCCTGTACAGTTATTTTCTGGTGTAGTTGCCAGCGGTCTTGACACGTCCATATCTTCATTGAGTAGGTTGATATTTACGTGGAGGAATCTTTGCCTCCGCCGAGGGGCCCCATCGCAGCCCTTTTGCCACCGCCGGGATTCGAACCGGTGTACACACGGTCGGAACACATGTGTACTAACCGCTAGGCCCCCCGACGGGGTGCGTACACACTAGCTCAGTCGGTATAGTGCACGAACGCTATGCGAAAGGGTCCCGACATCGAGACCTGTCGGCCCCTTTAAAGGGGTCCTCCGTACCCAGCTCGGTCGGTTAAGCACTTGAGCGCACGGACCCCCTGCGGGAGGTCGTTAGTTCGATCCCCGGTAGTGTGGGCAGCGGTTTGAGCCCACTCAAGCAATAAGCTTGGAAAATATCTGCCTCCCTAGGATTGAAGTCAGACTTAAGTGATATTCACACGGTGAGGGGCTCATGATAGGATAAGGAAGGTAGTTAAAGAACCAGATAAACAGTGTAATGAAATCGTTGACAAAGTACATGTACCACTCGCATTTATAAGTGGATATTTTGAAGGATCCGCTGCAGGTTGGGCAACTATATCGAAGAAAGTTTTCGTCGTTGTGGAGAATTCGTCTGTTAGTGCAAGAGAAAAGTTTCCATTTTTTCAATGATTACCAAATCTAGAATTTATTCTCGATCCGATACCCCCATCGCAAGATATGAAGCGGACAAGCTTCAACGAATGGAAATGGTCTTGCAAACGTTTTGTTATGTGATCGGATATGTATCTGGGGATATAAACGTATGGAGGGTTATGCTATCCCGTTGGGATCGCCAAGTGAAGGGGTGAAACAAAAAACGAACAAACCTTATGCTCTGGCTGTCGTACAAAATGTATCGCCTTTGAAAGCTACTGCTTTTGCATGGCCGTCATTGGAGGAATTTGGCGTGCTAGAATGTGTGTTTTTTTTTTTGTATGGTTTTTTTGTTTGGTTTTTGTTGGGGTGTGTTGGGTTTGTTTTTTGGTTTGGATTGGTGGGGTGTCTTTGCATGGCCGTCATTGGAGGAATTTGGCGTGCTAGAATCAGCTTCGGAAGACAGAAGCCTTCGTATAAATCCACATTGAAGAAAGACAACAAGCGTGGCGTTAGTAGATGCGGACAACCGCATTTGGATCCCAAACAGTGTCGCAAATGTCGAGCAACGACTTTGAATTTGTCTCCTGCAGGAGCTGCAGATCATCGGAGTATCGCGACGACATTTCAGAAATAGCAAAGCATGTAGTATGGAGCTCGATGAATCGTGACGTGAAGGCATTCGTGCTCCGATGTCTACACTGTCTTTTGTCGCGAGAAGGAAGATATTTTTCGCCTATTCAAAGAAACGCTAAGAGAAACCGAGTGAAATCTTATATTTCGATCGTCTTTCAATGCCTGCAGGTGTTGGAGGGTATCATTATGTGCTCGTATTGAAAGATGACATGAGCGGGTTTTGGTAGTTTATTCCTGATGGGGTGGCCAACACCGATGTCACCGTGGTAGCAACAATGGATTTGCTTTAGAGCTATGGCGTGGTCTCGGTCTGGATGTCTTACGGAGGGTCACATTTAACGAATGAAGTTATTTCGAAACTTTCGAAACATCTACGCGCAAACATTATTTCGTGACGGCGTATCGTATGTGAGAAGATGGGCCCATCGAAGTAAAGACAATGCACTGTATTTTGGGCGAAAGAAAGCTGAGGATTGGACAATGGCCCACTTTGTTGCCACTCTATCAATCGTCAGTAAGTTAGCTACCATGAGCTCGGCTAAATGGTTATACACCGTTTATAGAGTTTACGGCACTGCCAGCAGGAGATCCGATCAGCGTGATGCATCACCCGACGGCATGAAATGATTTGGCGTCTATGACCGATAAATGTGAAACAGCAAGAATCCATTAAAAACCTTCAAGAAACACTGGAAAATATGAAGAAGGCATTACCCGAGGCCACAAAACAAAAGAAAGAGGCAGCAAGACGCCGCTACAGCAATGAAAAACGCGTCATATGTACCAATTTTAAAATTGCAAATTTTGTATTATCCGGTGACGTCACCAAGCCCGCCAAAAATTGGTCCTACGTTGGAAGTTCCGATACCGTGTGGTCTCTACATTGCATGATCGGGTGCATAGATTTCAGGAGCCAGTGGAGCCCTACGATTTCCACACGCGTCACGCTCCACGACTAGGGATTTATGAAAAAAGACATTTGGAGGTAACGCAGAATCCATGGGATGATATCGTGTTTGCGAATGAATGCCATTTAATGGAGCGATTCTTAGCGTGCCGTCTCAATCACGATCTACAGACATGGGAAATCCTGGTCAAATTGATCGGGCTAGATAGCGTGGAAAACATATGAGAGACCGCTGTTATCCTGCATGAAGATGTTCCGGTCCTGCTGTCGAGGTGGGTCGCAAACAATCCTACAGCTGAAGCGATGTAGCGGTCTATTGAAGGCGAAACTTGATGGAAGAAGGCGAAGTGATGCGATTTAGATCCGTTTGTGTCCCGTACGAAGTGACGACTGGGTAGTTGATGTAGAGCAAACCCGAGTAGGTTGAGTAGGGTAGGTATAAGATACCTAGTATGAATATCATCTTTATAGTGATCAACAAGTAAAAGCACCTACAATTACCGAAGCCGCCTGTGACTTGTAGTGTCGAAACTGAGAGACAGATCACATAGACAAGCAGCAGGGACTTCGACAGAATATAGCGACCTTGGTCTATATGCCTAAGAAGCATTCATCATTGGGTTTTACTCACAATTCAAGTCTACTGTGCTGCCACCTAAATGTTCATCTGAATAATTTCGGCGCAAATGGCTTTGAAGTTTGCATCGATTCCTTGTAAATGTAGGAAAGAATAGATCGAGGCTCGTTCATCGAATAAGCAGTGAATGGTTTTGAGATCAAGTGGATGGATTGGTACGCCCTACATCGTGCACAAACGTGCTTGGAATCGCGATTATAATCAGTAGACTAGAAGATGGGTCAAGAGTCTAAATACCGCCCACAGTTACTTGAAATGGTTCCTCTAGCTTTTTATTAAGTATAAAATTTGAAGAACCAAGTGATAGATGGAAAAGATAAAGGCGACAGCATCTGATAGAGCTTCTTTTCTGTCATTCGTGAATGTTATAATGGAATGACAGAGTGAGTGAGGATTTGATTCGACATGAAGAGTCATGCACTAAGTTTTTCTGCAGGAAATTTAAATAAATGGATGCGAGAGTGTTCAGCCAGAGTATGCCAAGAGCAATGACATGTAGAATTAATATTGCCTGAAATTAGACGATGTATAAATATATTGATGCTCATTGTGATGTATATACGAATAGCATACTCTGGAAAAAGGAATGCTCTTATTGGAATGATTGGACTACTTAACGCGCCGAAAAGTTGAAGAGAGCGGACTGAAGGCAAAAAATCGTTTCTAAGCTGAGTAGCGATTCGAATAAAGCAAGTAGAGCTCTTCTGAATTTCCGGCTACTACGCAACCCGCCAATTTAGTACAAAACAACTCGAAAAACTACTTTTTTCAACTCTTTTCTTTCAAAAACAATGGTCCAAGTCGACATATCGACAGAACCAGGGTGCTAGCGTCCACTTGTAGTGACGTGGCAACCCTCATGAGTCACCCTATG
>CAJNAR010000101.1:0-24404 GCA_905220665.1 Albugo candida | reverse complement strand
GACACAGCAGAGTTTGAGAGTACAACTTCCATAAACGCTTCTTTCCCATGATTTCATTTTATTGGTTGATAAAAGCGACTTTCTGTCTTGATTACAATCCACCAATATTGCTCCTCATTTTCACCTAGTAAAGTCAGTATAGAAATGCATACCAAAAAATTGTACAGTACACAGCTTTCACAACGAAACAACTGGTCTGAAGGAGCCGACAACTTACAGGGTTTGCCGACGTTCAAATGTATCTCTCACTTCTGAGTTGTCGGATCATGGTGCATCAACATTGGCTTCTATTCTCATTTCTATGGCTTCTAACTGCGGCCAACCAGCGAGGAATAATCACCGTAGAATTCAATTACAAAAGTGACCTAAGCCGGTGCCAGTCCTGCCTGGTAGATATTGCCGGACTGGATCGTCTTTCGCTGACATCTATCTCCACGAACGACTTGTCCATCAAAATAGCAAAATTCCAAGCATCTGGTCAGGCTTGTTCTTTTATAAGCGCAAAGCTTGACTGTCGGCATCAAACTAAATGCGGCTCCGTCACAGTGACAATTCTTGAGCATGTGGAGTCCCTGGCATCTTCATCGAATCTACAAATTGCTGTAAATGAACAGCTGAAGCCGCTGTGCATTCTCACAAGTGTGCAAACGAGTTTTGACTGCGGCCTCTGTCTCAGAATGACGAGCAGCTCCGAAGGCATACAGAAATTAAAATTGATTACAATGGATACAAAGGAATATTATTTGCATGTGCTTCACACACATCAACGTAACATTTTTGAGCCTTGTTCATTATCGGGTGTATGCAGTGGAATTCAATACGAATTTGATGCTGAATATTGTGATCATCTTGTCAAAAAACTATTTGTGCCTCGTCCGTATTCGTCAGAGCATGTCATTTTTCCCAGTTCGGTTGACTATACGGGTCCCCAGGAGTTGGCTTCTGCGGTAAGAGCTATTCATTGTACTGTAAAATGGGAGTTACAATGCATCCAGTTTATCACAAGTCAAAAACCAAGAAGAAATTGCCTTGCTTGTATGTCTTATGTTTCATCTAGAATGGCATTACTGGTTGCTCTATCCAGCATCGAGTATGGCTATGAAGGATATCGTGAAGGAGACACACAATATTTATTTTTTGTGATAGTAGAGGCTGCTCTTGATTTTTACATTCAGTGTGACAAGACTTGCGGACGGATCACTTTTCACTCATTAGATTCGTGTATAGCCCTCGCTATAAAAACCAATAATGTTTCACCTTCCCAAGGCAAGATCTACTACAATATGGTACAAAGAGATCTCAAAAAGAAAGAAGCCGTCCAGGAAACAATGCTTATACCGCAAACTTCAAGTTGTATGTGGGTAGAGCATGAGCTGGGAGAGCGCGAGTGGTGTAAGGTTTGCTTGCAGCATCTATCTAAAATTGATGCGAAAATCCTTTCAAGCATTGATTTCTTGGTTTTATCGGAAGAATCCTTGCACACCATCTCTGGATGCATTTCTTTCGGATCTGAGCTGGGGATGAAACTTTGCAAAAAAGTGACTCCTATTCCGGACCAATTTTGTCACTCTTTCGACATGCTACCTTCCAGTCATGGATATGATATCATGGCGCCCTCATTGCCAAAAATCAAACATTTAGTCAGTACAGGACGCCCGAAAACTCCCGACATTGATTGCTTTACTTGCTTGACCTCAACGTTGGATATTTTGATCACAGATTTGGTTCGATTTTGGATGGTAGGTTTTCCAGAAGAATCTACTTGTTACAGCACATGTGGAACTTTAAAAATGGATGATAGGCAAGTGTTGGATATCTCTATGATTCGACTGATGTCTTCGAATACAATCGGAAGTAGGTTCAACTGATGCAGAGCTACTCGCTTCCGCACGAAATGGATTCCTGCTAGAGCGAGTATGGTTGAGTAGGTTTCTACCAATTTGGAGAGCTAGAGATCAGCTAGGATTCTCTTTTAGGTCCTCATCAAGTTTGCTGCGAGTTATAACCAATCTTTGTAGAAGCAAACTCACCACCGTGCAATCTTTACCATTCCCACAATCTAGCAGGGGTATCATAACTGACTACTCTATGACTCTGACTTTGGATTTATTGCGTGGCTTTCTCACTTTTGACCGAAAAGACTTACATTATCATTGCGGATCTCTCAAACGCTTACACAACTCTTCTCGATGTACGCATATGTGTCCGACATTCTAAGTCATTATCTATGCGCAAGAAATCACACACCTGCATTCTTTTGCTGGACGATCCTGTTAACGTGTTCCAACAATGCTGTAGGTGATCCTGCAACAAAATGGAGCGCATTCAGCCAGAAAACACTTTTTCTTGTTCGTGTTGCACCATACCAATTCTTGATCGTCTATTCCCACTCTTCGATCTATCAAACTGAGACAATGTTGGGTTGGTCATACTTTGTTGCCAGATTCAAAATATATTACATACAATCCTGCAACAATAAGTATGGTCTGGTGGTTAGGCATGCTACATCGGTAGCGCAAAGAAACGCTTGCTTTGCGAACTCCTTTGCGAAGATCGTTAGTGCGTTCCCTTGACGACCGTGAACATGACGAATGGTCTAATTCTAAATTTTGCAAAAAAGTACTCGACTGTGTAGTCGTTTGCCCTACTCACACATACCGTAATAGCCCATGCATATGCTGATGGGCACGTCACTCTGCAAGTTCGTCGCTTTATTCAAATTTGGCTGCAGTGGCTCTGCATTCTACCCAGTGTTTAACATACAAAGTTCTTTCATCACAATCAGATTCTACCTGATAAAACAACAAGATACACGCTAGGAATGCTTATTCGTCTTCTTATTCTGTTCCCTGCAGGATCATGGGACTTCTCTAAGAGCTAAAATCGTCCTTAGATACTGTTTTGATCTGAGAGCGATAATTGAAGCGTCTTGATCTACGAGCACAGGACATCCCTTATGATTAAGACGTAAAGAAATCCTATACTGGGACTGAATGTAGACGCTATAATGATTATCGATTCATTAAGAATCGACCCGGTAGAAATGAATACAAAAGACAAGGGAAGGAATGGAATAAACGCCGTTGAGGACCGTATAATTCGGAGCCTTAAAAAATCAATAAGTTTAGCAATATCTCTGGCATACTGCATCAGCATCGTTTCCACATTGGCTTGTGAAGCTGTTGAAATTTATGCGATGGGAGAAATACCTCAGCGCATTAACGCCTATCAGGATCTGGTGACTCTATATTTGATCAAATCCTTGATGTCATCACAAAGTGGAAAAGACGATGATGAAATCGATGAATAAGATGAAGAGCGAATGCATAGAGGTGTGATGGATTGAGTGCCTTACTGGGTCGAAACGCGGTGTTATTTTAAAGCTGACGATAAAGTCCTAATGTGCAACCTGTATAAGCCAGATAGACTTCTCATGGATCCATATAAGGAATTTTTCCACTTCTGTAGAATTCCATTGTCCAATTGGATGAAACGGAGCACGGAGGGATACATCAATTGTCCAAAACGCGACGGAAAGATATATCTTGGATCCAAAAAGTAAAGTCGATTCTATACATCATTACGCGCGTTGGAAGTGACGTCGCGAAGAAACATATTTACTGTCATCAATCCTCATGCAGGAGCAGAATCATTACACGTCGACGAGAAAGTGAAGCTTGTCCTTGGGGAGAAGCTAATGATCTAAAAATCATTTGAGTCATATTATAAGAACGTCCAAATCATCTCATTTCGCGGCGAAAACAGATGAAAGAGATACATCTGATGCGGGTGTAAAGCTATCATTAAATTTAGCTCAAAGATATGTCCTCCTATTTCACGTGCAACTAAGATCAAAGACTCGTGTACAGAGATCCGTGCGCCAAGTGCGCCCTGTACTAATTCATTTAATCAAAGTTGAAATGCAGAAAGAGGATAGATGCCTTTCCGAATCATACTTAACTTACATTTTGACGCATTTATAGCCCGGTTGAAAACGAAGCGTGTCATGGCTTGTTCAATTACTTGTGCAACAATTTATTTTCTCTAGGGACGAGTATGTCGATGCTCAGAGAAGAGATCAGTGAGCTAAAAATCATTGGAGATCCAGTAAGAATGACCCAGGAAATGTTTTGAATTGCTGCACTACGTAGTAGATCATGTGCAGAGAGTGTCAAATGCCGTATTCTTTTCAGAATAGCTCTTATATACCGGTCATCGACGAGACGAAAGATGAAAAAAATCTTTCAGAAAGCTAGGATTCCTGTATGGACACGAAGTGAACCATACTTCTCTGTTTGTGGCATATGTGCCAAACAGCTTATTACGTTCATTATACAATAATGTGTACTTCTTCCGCTCATTCACTCGAAGTGCAAGACTTCAGTTATTTACTCAATTTGTCTACTCTTTTATCTTTAGTTTATTCCATTCTTGTATGTAGTCTCAATGAACGCTTCAACGGATGCAAACAGATTTAACTCCAGGTTGAATGTAGATTGCGTATTCTCATATGCTGTCGTTATGTATCGTCTCCTCAAGTGATGTGAATTGTGAGAGTATCAAAGAAACATTCTAGGGTCTCTCATCTGGCTGCGTTTTTATTCTTTGAGTAGTACCCTTGTACATTCAACTACCTTTCCTTCCGCTCGTTCAGCCAGTATATGTGCGCGCATGGAATACTGTCTGATAAAGTGATGTAGTGATTCATGTACCCACTAAATTGACGAAAGGGATCTTTTACAAATGGACTCCTTGTTCTGAAAAAATATGAGGAAAACAAAGAACGTTGATATCTATTTTAGCAAGCAATCTTTTGCTGTCATCGAGTCTGCTGACGGATTGGTATCAGCTAGATGAAGTTGAACGGATCATTCTTGATTACATCATATTTAATGAAGTTGAACAGTTCTCCTTGTATACAGCGAGCCTTAAACTCTTATTGCGTTGGTCTCTTGGAGAGCTTCTCTCGGCGTTTTCTCCACATGCTTTGTCTCACTCCTTGATAATAAAAGCACATGTTTTATGAGAATGCTTGCATTTTTCTTCAGCTTCATTAGGATCTTTATCGTCATCATCTGATACGTGACTTTGATCCCTCGATTTACCGCACGAATGAAAGTGGTAACATCAAACAAACGAATGCACAAATTAGTCGATCTTGAATATATGTAAAAATTGATGCAATACTTGTCTTTCCTAGGTCATTCTCCCTTCTAAGGTGCGTGTTACGGTAATGGAAATTGATATAGTCTTTCATCTATCTTGATTGAATGGATAACTCTAAGTCAACACGATGCTAGACCTGCTATGCTAGTCTCGATAGAGTTTCCCATCAATCGCATTTTTATATCAGATCGGCCACGTCTGCGTCTGCACAATTGCACAAATGGAAGCATGGTGTCATCCCAAACGGCTAGTAAATCAGCCCGGATATACGTCTCTCTAGCAATATCGTAGTTTGATGCTATCAAATATAGAGCTATGAGCTGCAATTTGACAAAGGTGTACTTCGGTACTCGGAGATAACCTTATCCGGATCATAAATAAATTCATGTTTACAGTGAACCTTGTACAAATTGAAACCCTTCTGTCTACACAAGAGGTAATCATCATGCTTTTAAGTCTTCAAAATGCTTCATTGCCGACAGGCGTTGGAATCGAAGTAAGATACCTCTTTCCAGCCGATATTCGAACACGATCTTCATACAATCACCAAACGTTTCCGAATCAAGTTGATGAAATGCAGCTGGTACGCCAAGAATGACTCCCCATGTGCTTTATTGATTTCACCATCTCAGCCGTACTTAAGTGAGTTGAGAGACGGTCTTGCTCTTCTGACGTAGGGAAACTCAACTCGAATAAAGTAGCTTTTTTTTATTTGATTCGCATGGATCAGCTGGGTCGGTCTCGGAGCTATAGTGATGTTGAAGCACCGTAATGATATCTGAATTCGTCAATAATTTCACTCGGGATAGATGGCAGGGTGCCACATTTTTTCGTCACATTTTCATTCGGTACACGACGACAAGAGCTATCCGGAGGGCAAAAAGAATGCTTGGAAGAGTTCTTCGTATGCTTCACGTGATGATAGAAGCTTTCTCCTTGGTTGTATTTGTCATTTTTCTCGACCGAAATTCTAAATTTTGCGAGACTCGATTCGTAAAAACGTTATAAGTGATTGGTGTCGTGACTCCGATATCGAGCGGCTACGGCTTCCAAAACACGCTGGCTAGACTCGACATTTTGTCGGCTATCTTGAGAGATATTTTTCTCAATTTCTTGATGCTATTTCTTGATTTGCGTCTGCAACTATCCCACATTATTCCGGGAATCGAAGTTGTCCGCACTGTTCGAGCACCGAATTTTTCTTGATTCGATTGCATCGACAACTTGAGGATATCCAACTAGTCATAAAGAAGCAGTTTTTTAGTATCCTCGCCCCGGAAATTGAGTTGGATTTGCAGAAACTACATTTTTTGCCATATGATCTCCCGCATGTCGTGGACGGAAATATGCAGAGGTTTTGCATACTATATGAAGTAGCTGTTCCGACCTAACTATTTTTTCAGCCAGATGTTGGATTCCCCAAGCGTGTCCCACATCCAACTGCGAAAGCCATTACAAACACTCTAATCGACTTGGTTCGTGGCAAGTTGTTACTCCACTCGAAGGATCGATTGGTGGATCTAGTGGGGTATCAAAATCATCAAATACGAGATGTATTGTGTCCGATTTGAAAGTGTTGGATGACCGGTTTGGCCGGTGCATAGACATTGTCAATATACCCCGGTGTATCGTGATGAGAGGTCCATAAACCAAATAGCAATTTCGATTGCTTCGTTCGGTGAGTTCTAAATATTTTTCATAGCCGAGAAAGTGTTGAAGAAGGATTGTCGTTTCACCACTGCGATTTTAAGTTGGGCGTAGAAAAGCCCTGTTGTGGTCTTTGACCAACATTTGCGCTGTATTTTCAAATGTACTAAGAACTGAAATGATTCCAGCTGGTTGTGATCGTGAAACTTACTTTCTTGAACAAAATAAATAGAGTGTTCTCATAGGACGTGATATATAAAAAGAGGACCATTATATGAATTTCATTTACATCCACGTTGTGTGCTGGGATATTGTACCACGCTGAAATAATCGAGAAGCCCTTAGCATTCACTTCGAAGTGGACCAGCAGTCAATTTCTTGTCACCATCTTGAATGAGAGGTGTAGTGTTGCTAATTCTTCCGGGAAAAAGTAACTTTTGAGGGAGTTCTCGTCGAACTCACTACAGATAATTCCTTTCCATTTAACTCCAGAACATTGGAAATGAAAATTGATGCCTTCCTTTTTTCGTGACTACGATAGTAGCACATTGGTTGGCAGTAATCGGAAGTTATGGCTCGGAATGTAAAGCACTGGCCAATCTGTGAGATATTGGACCCGGTGATCATTTGTGGAAGGAATGGGGGCAGTACACACAGGTAGGAGTTCGACCATAACGAGAGATTTCATTATTCTCGACAAGCCGAGAACGATTTTCGGCACCGCTCTCCACCATATGGCGATTCTTCTTAAACATCACATTCCGTTTCGATGGGACTTTCCCACCAACATGTCGACTTTATTGTGTCACAAACGTTGCATCTTCATTCAAAACCTGAGCAGCGAGTACTCGATTGACCAGGAGAGATGCGCAACATCGTTCACTGCTTTATCATTGGACTCCATACAGGCAAGTATCACACTATGCATAGCGATCTGATGATCAAGTGATGCTCGGGTGATTTTGTCCGGAAATTTGGGCTGAAATGAATCATCCTGCACGCAAATTCGATTTGTGTGTCCGTTTGGACCAGCTGGTACGCTCTGGTTGTATAGATGGAGTTTTTGAAATTACTATTCATTGCTCTCCATCTCGCCAACTGTGGTTGTTCGCTCCTATTTTCAACCTTCATGTGGCATTTGCGAACAAAAATGGCTAGCCTCTTTTGAAGTGACTACTTCTTCTGGCAATCGCGTTTTACGGGAATAGTGTGAAACCGTTCCATGTTCCAGGTTGCCAGCTTCTTCGACTTCCTTTGTCTCCACCTCCATTGTCATGAGTACAGAGAAATAACTTCTGGTCCCCAATCATCCAGAGCACTAGGCCGTGCTTTTGCTACCATGTGTCGAAATGGCTCCACATGGTGACATTTCCGCGTGAACGAACCACTTCGCAAAGTTATATCTCCATCCCACTCACCCGCTTTCGTTAAGCTCTTTAAAGATAGACTGTCCACTAGCTATAGGATTGGAGGGGATGGCTGCAGAATTGTGGTGGTCCCGGTTGTGTGGTATACGGAGAATAGTTTGATTCCGACGAAATGTGCTCGGATAGGTTCCGTTGGACTATTGTTGTCACCCTTTTTGGATCGGAATCTAGCTATCCATGGTTTTTGAGGCGACCAGAGAAGCCGTTTTTGTTGTTTCCTTCTTTGGTTTTGGAGCTGCAGTCGGGGGAGTGGCAGAGGCTACCAAATTCAAATAGTATGGCCCACGTTGACCGAAAGGTGGTAGCTCTGTCAGAATCGGAGCAGTCTTCTCGAACTGGGACGGGGTGTTTGCCAAACGTGATTTTCTCGCATATCTTCTCAGCTCGCACCAATGCTTCTGGGTACGTGGGGAATGCAAAGTAAATTCGCCAGGTCGACATAATCACTACTTTGGAGGAATTCAAAAATTACTTCACTCTCGAAAGGTATCGAGAAGGATCCCACACGTCTTTTTGAGTTCAAAATACCCTCTTTTTCGACCTCAAGACCAACACCGAATACATCCCGATAGTATCAACGTTCTGAGGTGTCATATTCTTGACTAAAACCTTTTCAACTAGAACGGAGACTGACCGGCACTCCAGTTCTGCACATGCGCCCTTGGACGTAACCATCACAAGCACATCCCCCTGGGAGTTTAGACACTGTCCAATCTGACGACATTCCAGAAGAGACTCAATCGCCGGGCTGGGGTGGACCCGGACGATTGATGTCAGTAAATTGCCAATAAGAATGCGAGTCAATGCCTGGCCCATTTCAAAACTCATTGGAAAATTGTTTCGAAATCTTGAAATGCCTTGCGGCTTCGATTTTGGCGGCCTCAACTGATCAATACGGATACTCTCCAGCATAAAGTCCACAGTTGCAGCAATATCTGAAGATATTGGCTTTGGGAGCTTCACGCGGTATTGTGCTCTATTCGTTCTTTGTTCTTGCGTAAGAACTCCTGGGACCTAATAATATCTGTCAAAGTGGGACGTTTGAATTCGTCCACACTTGCGATTGCCTTGACATTACCTTATGACGATGCAGTGGCCGTACCATATGTACCACCTTTACCACTCTGGACCGTCATGCTGGGGGTGAGGGCACTCTCCGCGTCATTACACAGTCACGTAAGGCTGGGTGACTCACGAGCGTTGCCATGTCACTACAAGCGGACGGTGACCTGGGGCTGTGTCGAATTGTTGACTTGAACCGCTTCGTTGGAGAGGAAAGGTTGAAAGGGGTTAAAAAGGCTGTCTTTCGCTTTTTTCTGCTCAATTGGTGGATAACGTAGTACCTGGCGCATTGAGAAGTCACCACAGGGAAATCAAAAGGAAGGAGAATTATCTTTTCTCAGAGGCACTTGTTTTTGTATGTTTTGTATGTATATTTATTATTCAAGCTAGCATAGGTCTATAGAGAAGTCCGATCGTCTAATTCTAGTAATTTAAACACCATCAGCTCATCTGTCCTACTTGTTGAAAGACCTTAACAATGTGTTTTAGGTTTCTAGTCGCACTTGGAACTTCGTTCAAACGATAGTTTGGGATTTTGATTTTCTAAAAAATAAAACCTCAGTTTTGGCAATTTCTTGCAACACCGCATCTTCGCTCACCTGCCAACAGGTTATGAGCTCAACCAAGATTCCACCAGCCAAGACCATGGAAGAATCCGACGGATCAGATGAGTCGAAGATGGACCGAATGATGATGCTGCTGGAGACACTCGGAAATCGACTGGACAAGATCGAAACCGAGCGGAGCGTCGGCTCGCACGTACCCCACCAACCCCGCGAGCGGAGAGCTTATTTGCTGGACCGCGCAACCAAGGACAGGGTTTGACAATGTCATCCCTGGATGCAAAACCAATGCAGCAACGTGGAAGCGGGATGAGGAAAAGCTTTGTCCATGCAATGCAACATAATGCGCTGGATGGGCTAAACCGAGTGAGGTTCCCAGCGATAAGGGATATGAAGCTATCCATTCGACGGGAAAGAGACATACTCGGGACTTGGAGCGCCGTTTACCCAATGGGATTTCATTTCTTGCGGCAACTATCGCACGCCCAGCAAGCATCCGGCGGAATTTGGAGTGAGGAGGTGAAGCTGGACCGCCTAGGACGGCATCTGAGTGGAAAAGCGCTCACTTATTACGAGCAGCAAGTCCCTCAATGGATGACTCAGTGCTCTAGCGTTGAAGAAGTGATGGACCGGATCAACGAAGTATTCCGGCCCAACATCACCAGGACGCAGGCAACACGCCTTTTTATTGCCACAAAATCGACTGAACGTTCTTGGAGTGAGCATTTTTTGTTCTTATCGGCACTCAGTGAAGCAGTCGGTGGAGCCGATGATATGCTCCTGGAAAGCGTTATCAAGTACTCAAAGCCTGATTTTAAACAGGCTCTGATGGCCCGTGTCAACACAATGAGAGATGACAGCAGAAGGCAAGCCGAGAACTGTGTCATTTTGCCCAGCTTATGGATTCAGAAACCATCAGTGATGCACCAAGAGAGCCAAAGAAGTTTTCTCCAGACCGAATCGGTGCGATAAGGGAATTCAAGCCGAAGAAGCGAATGAACTGCTACAATTGCGGGAAAAGTGGACACATGAAAAAGGATTGCCGAAACCAGAGCTCCTGCAGCAGTGAAGACATCGTTTTAGGAATTGGAGGCAAGAGTACTACGCTGGAACAAGCGAAGAAAGTATGCATACTAGACAGCAGGTCCATCAGGCACCTTGTAACAGATGTACACATGTTACAGCATCGTAAGGAATGCACCGAATCATGCATACTTCCAAATGGGAAGGAAATGAAGTTGGGGTGGACAGGATCGGAGAAGATTATCGCAACAGTCAACAGTTTACCGAGGAATGTTCTATTGAACGATGTGCAACATTCGGAACACCTCCTTTGGAATATTGTCTCGTATGGAAAGTTGGAGGCGAAAGGATGCAAATTGGCGTATCGAGAAGATGAATCGAGAGTAGTACGACTTACTGCTGATGGTGCGATCGTGTTCGAAGTAAATATGGTCAAAAACGTTCTCGTATCGAAACAGAGGGCCGGAAACGCGTATCCAGTGCCATGGATATACTCGCTTCAATTGAGTCCGTGGATGACGCAAACAAGAAGACGGGAAGTATTCTACACTTCCATCAACGATTTGGTCATCTGAAATACGATACTATTGAGCGTATAGCAAAGCTTCCGGAACCAGGGATCGAGATTGATGACCATCGGCGATTGAAATGCCTTACTTGTGCAGAAGCGAGCAAACAAAGAACAGACAGTCTCGGGAATATACCGGTATAAACTCACCAACGGAAAGAGTAATATGCAGTGATTTGAAGGGTCCGATCACGCCTCAAGACCGACGTGCAAATTGATATTTGGTCGATTTTTTTCGACTACAAGTCGAACTATTGTCGGGTACTCTTGGCCAAGACGAAGAATGAAGCAGCAACGAAGTTTCAAGACTTCTTGACTTACTTCGAGAAACCATTTGATTGCAAGATTCATGTTCTACGAACAGATGGCGGCGCTGAGTACAGAAATGTGGACATTTTTTGCAAAGAAGAGGGAGTGCGAAGACAAATCAGTGAGGCCGAAAACCAAGCATCGAATGGGAAAGCTGAACGAATGCATAGGACAGTCATGAACCTGGTGCGGTCTATGATATTTGGAAACTCTATGGCGTTATATTTTTGGGGACATGCCGCTGAATATGCGACATATATCCTTAATGGAAGCCCAACCAGAGCGTATAAAGGAAGACGAACCCCCTTGAAGGTTTTGAATGGGAAGTATATAAATCTTGCTGATGTCGTAACATTCGGCTCACCTTGTTCGGTTCGAATGCGAACTGGAAAAAAGTCGCTCGCGAAGCGAAGTGAAGAAGGCATAGTTATCGGAAAATGCGATGGAACCAAAGGATACAAAGTATATTTACCCAAATAAAAGACTGTCATTATCACTCAACACATCTCAAATGTGGAGTCAACTATGGAAGGCGCAAATAGATTTGGAAATTCCAAGGAACGTCAACAGGATTTGAAAGAAGTAGACGTGAAACCTCATAAGAATACCAACGTTCAATGAAAATCAATCACAACTGTCACAAGGCCGCGATCAGATCTGATCAAGAAAGATCCAAGAAGTGAGATGGTTACCAGAAACCAAGGAAGGAAAGCTTCGTCTCAAGATATCGTGTCAGTGCTGATTGAGCCGGATCCGAAGACGTACAATCAAGCAATGAAGTCAGTAAAGCACGTCGAATGGAAGGAGGCTGCAGACGCAGAACTAGCCTCACTGGAGGAAAACAGAACATGGACCATTGTACCAAGAACAAGCGATATCAAAGCCTTACATACGAAGTGGGTATTCAAGCAAAAAATGGACGCAAACGGCAATCTGGAACGCTTTAAGGCTAGAATGGTTGCCTGCGGGAACGAACAAGTATTCGGAGTCAATTATGACATGACATTTGCAGCAGTCATGGATTTAGGCACAGCAAAGCTCATACTAGCTTTAGCAAGAATCTGGGGAATGCCAGCAAGGCTTGGTGACGTACCAAATGCGTACGTGAAGGCTCCAACGGAGAAGAACCTGGACCTGTATTTGCACGTGCCTCAAGGAATGAAAATATCGATATCCTAGCTGGATGAACTGGGTGTTACGAGTCGTGATCAAGTGGTACTACGCTTACAGAAGAGCCTATCTGGACTGAAACAAGCAGGACGGCTATGGAGTCACCTGTTACATGAGAAGCTTAGCAATGCACGTTTCAAACAAAGTCTAACAGACTCACGTTTATATCACGACCAAGACACAAAAGGAATTACGGTTTTGGGGGTATATGTCGACGATATACTGATAACCGGGACAAGTTTTTCGATAATTGAGTCTACATTTGATGGTCTTTCAAGTCTTTCAATCAAGAATCTCGGACCCGTCAGCAAGTTTTTGGGCATGCGAGTTCGCTACAGCGATGAAGATGGATACTATTTGGATCAGGAACCGTCTATGCGAATTAACAAGGAAAATGTGAATGGATGAAGCGCATCCGGTTCTCACGCCTATCGGTCAGGACTACAGTGATAGTACAACATCAAAATCGGACTGCTTGGAGAAACGTTCAGTCAAGAAGCCAACTATCAAGAAGTTCCAGTCTTTGGCGGGCAGCCTTTTGTGGATTGCACGCTGCACGCGTCCAGACATCAGTTTCGCTGTTCATAAGCTGACGAAACGTACTCATGCACCAACAACAGCCAATTGGGCGTTAGGTGTCAGAGTAGTGAAGTATCTTAAGGGTACTAAAATTCTGAAGCTCTATTTGGGTGGTGAGGTATGCACGAATTCCAGAGAAGTCACTCTGAAAGCGTTTTCGGATGCTGATTACGTAGCAGATGATGAAACGAGAAAGAGCATATCTGGTACAGCATTCACTTTGAATGGAATGATGATCAGCTGGTCATGCAAGAAGCAGCACTCATTAGCATTATCGACGATCGAAGCAGAGTTTGTAGCAACATCGAAGGCATCGCAGAAATTACTTGGAGCAAGGAATTATTTAGCGACTTAAAAGTCAAAGTGAAGGAGCCAATGATCTTGCGTATGGATAACCAGGCGGCTATCAGTCAATTTCTCAACGAAGCTACTTCAACCAAGGCCAAAAGTATCGACGTCCGACTCAATTTCGTCAGAGCTAACATGGTCAGAAAAATTATCGCGCCAAGGTACGTACATACGTCGAAGATAATGGCCGACTTGCAGACGAAGGCGTTTCCGACGCCAAGATTTCTTCAGCTAAGGGAGTTATGGCAGTTAAGGGATCGGACAATGCAAGTTGAAGATGACACAACTTCTAGTGCAACCGGAATGGAAGGAGTGTTATAAGAACTTAACAATGTGTTTTAAGTTTCTAGTCGCACTTGGAACTCAGTTTAAACGATTGGTTAGGATTTTAATTTTCTAAGAAAAAAACCTCAGTTTTGGCAATTTCCTGCAACACCGCATCTTCGCTCACCTGCCAACATATACTGCTATTCAATCACACGAAAACCAATGAACTTTTCATCCTGGGGACGACGACAATCAGCCAAAGGACTAAACAGAAGCTATACTAGCCGATAAAGTGGAAATTTTCTCATGTTGCTTGAGCATTTTTACATGCCCGTTTTATTATGTTTCACTTTACCTGTAGCCTAACCTCTGCTACCTCATTACTTCAGCTTTATACTGTAAGAACATCCTTTATCGTTCCTTATGCGTTCTTACATGCAGTCACAATATCCAATGTAATGGGGTCCCGTCATATCTTATCAGTATCCATAATTACCGGTTATTCGTTTAATGTGATCTCCTATAAAACGGCGCACCCAGGCCTCTAACGTGCTTTTTTTTTCTGGTTCGTGTCTCACTAGATGCTTTGACGAGCTATTCATTCTAAAGAATCAAGATTCTCTCAATCCACACTCGATGTTTCCACGTGACTTCAATGATACATTTCCGCTACATGAATTTCTTTACATTTTGACTACAAAACTTGGAAATGCATTGTGAATACAGAAAGGAGATCGCGTATCACATATCACTATTCTCTCTGCATACTGACACAATATAACGATTTCCATATATGTTTCTATTCCACCTTTCTTTCTAATTGGTTGATAACCATACAACAGACGATCAATCATATTTCTGCCGTACAATTCTCAAATTGTAACTCGTCACAAATTTCTTTGTAGGAAAAACGAATTGCTGGTTATGCTCCATCAGCACTAACTTCTTTTCTGTGCTGTGTCGCCTTTAGACACGGGTACTGATGCCAGCCAGCGAGCAATAATAACCGCAACATTTAGTCTCCAAAGCGATCTAGGCAAGTGCCAGTCCTGCCTAACAGAAATTGCCGGAATGAATCGTCTTTCGCTTGCGTCTACGCTTACGAACATCTCATATCCACCGCGTACCACAGCAATATTCGACGCATCTGGCTTGGCTTTCTCTTTTATAAGAGCCGGAATAGACTGCTAGAGTGAAAGTATGTGTGGCTCCATCATAATGAGACATCCTGAAATTATGGATACCGCGGTATCTTCTACAAAGTCGAGCATTATTAAACTGACAACGTTGAAAGCGTTATGGTTACTCACACATTCGCAAGCGAGTGCTGAATGCGGCAACTGCATGAAAATGACAAGTGGCTCCCGTAGCATACGAAAGCTCTACCTAGTAGCCAAAAATGCACAGGAGCGCTATTTGCAGGTGCTATATACAAGTCAAAGTAGAAACTTTGAGCCAGGTTTGATGTCGGGTATATGTACTGGGTACATTGCTGAAGTTGATGGCGATTATTGTAAGCATCTTGTCAGAAAGTTATCCAGCGCTCTTGTCAGAAAATCTGATGACAATACTAAAGAAGATTCGAATGATTATGCATCACAGGATGTCTTAAAACACGCAACCGGATAGATGTACGAGAGCGTAACATGGAAATCATAATGATACCGGACTTCCACGGCTACTGAGCTGGGAAAGGGCTGCCTTGGCTTAGAAAGCGTACAGTACATTTTTGTGATGGGTCCGTATCCAGTTAGTCAGTTAAGCACTTGAGCGCACGGACCCCCTACCGGAGGTCGTTAGTTCGATCCCCGGCAGTGTGGGCAGCGGTTTGAGCCCACCCAAGCAATAAGCTTGGAAAATATCTGCCTCCCTAGGTTTGAAGTCAGACTTAAGTGATATTCAGACGGTCAGGGGCTCCTGATAGGATAAGGAAGGTAGTTAAAGAACCAGATAAACAGTGTAATGAAATCCTTGACAAAGTACATTTTTGTGATATCGGAAAAAGCTACATATTTTATGCAGCCAGATTTGTGTGTAAAGATTTGCGGATCGATTAGCCCGGAACCAAAAGGATCATCGGATTGAAATCGATCATTCGATTCATTCTCCAATTCATTCTCCAATCCATTCTCAGATTCATGCGTCGATTGATACGTCGATTTCTTGTCAGAACTTGACACCACTTCATGCCTTAATTCGCCTAACGATTCATGGGTCAATTCATCTTGGAAAGCATCCTCATCATCTTCCGAGGTGTCAGCTTCATTGTATTCGAGTAGTGGTATATCCGCTAGCTCCTGTTGATATACAGAATCGACATTCTGAGGGATCCAATCATCGTCGAAAAGATAGAGCATCCAGAACACCAATCTGGACTCTGAAGTTTGTAATATATCGATTCGTTCTTGCAGGTCCAAATAACCACGCTTCATATATTCTTGGCGGTCTATAAACGGCTACCTGACTTTTCGTCAAGTATGTATACTTCGTTAACGTACTTCAAACATACCGAAATACCATCCGATGTAGATTGATTGTTTGGATACTATGTTTTGGAATGCAGGGACGACTGTGTATTGTGGTTTTGATACAAGAAGGCTAAAAAAAGAGCCCGTGTCATGTGTTGTTCGCATATCTCATATTTGCAACGCTTTGACGATGCACATATGACAAAAGCTGGAGAAACGCGCCTCAAAACGATAAGATGATCGGCATTGAGAACCTCCAGTGTGATTTTAAACTGACACAGTCTTTCATGATATACACTTTGATCTTAGTATCCGCCGGTTTGAGCCAAGCGAACGTTTGAGTATGAAGATTCGATCGGAAAAGAGTCTTGCCTCATCTAAGACGGCTGTAAAATCAAGCGATTGAAGACGTTAGGGCCTTCTGCGTGAAATTTAGGAGCAGCAAAAACTTTGATTAGAGCATTTTTTCATAATCATCGGACACTATTTGGACGAATAGCTATCCATTAAGGTGATTGTAAAGGCACCAAGCGGATAGGGAGATAAAATACTGTAGTTATCCTTCAGAGAACGTCAGCGATTGTAATTTTTCATAGGTATTGTGTCGAAAGAAGAAAATATAAACATCAACGTTTAGGTTCTTAGTTCATTTATAGCTAAGGTAAGCCTCCATTTCTTGAACTTATGTTATCAACATTGTTCACATTTGTCATATGACTCACATTTATTAATTTTTGTAGGTTACCATCTAACACTTCTCTGAATCTTCTCAAAGAATTCTTCCGAATGTAGTGCCTCCACATAGAGTCGGAATTGTTTTGCGCAACAACTCTCCTCCTGGCTGATTTGTATTTCACTGCACCAGAATCTACAAAACTTTCAATCTCTGAATTAAGTTCATTTTGCAATCTACCAGCTACAGTCAAGCACCAATGGGTTATCGTAATATTCTATCTGCTGGATTGATCATCTTCTTGGGTTCAAAAAGACCATATTTCACTGAATATCAGGAAAACGCCGGTCATCAGCCCAAACTAAAATACTCGTCATTGAAGAAAGACTGTACGATCGTTGCCCGCTGTAAACGCCTTGTCTCAGATGGAACATAATCCATCGAAAGACCATTATGTCGTGAATTGGTGTCGTTTGATAAATTCAGATTTCACAAAATCCTTGCAAAAGATTCTTTTTTTTCCTTTCTCCGTGTCAAAGAAAGTAATACGCAATGTTTACTATTACTAGCCTGAAAATGTACCTTTATCATTCCACCTACAGTTATCACTGATGCTCGTACTTGAAAATATTATTCGTAGCTTCTTCCAACACCATATAGCGCTCCATCTCGATAGATTAGCAGTCAAACGCGACATCACGTTATTTCTCATCAATGTCCTTTTTATTGATGAGGACAGTGCTCGGCAACCCATTGCAAGGACGTCAAAATATCCAACTTACTGATCGAGGCATAGCCTACCCTCATTCTTTGCGTCATTTTATGCAATGATATACCGCTATCTCATCTTTATTACCTCATGCAGCGTCTGATGACACTCAAGATGTCGACGAGTCTCTATGTATGCATCGAAGCTCCCGTTTTCTACGACCTGAATGAACATGCTCCTAATCTTCAATTTAAGCGTCACACGAATAGAAATGAAAGGATGATGCGCCAGCAAACATAACAGAGTTCAATTTTCAAAGCTACGAGTTGGTCATTTCATAACAAGAAAGCTTCAGATATCAGTCAGGTATTCATTGCATCACACAACTACTTATTCGCTTTTTGTCGCATTATTAGATTGGATTTGCTCCTTTGTCACAAAAAAACGGCTTTCTTGCTAAAACTTCTGTATGCACAGTACGCTTTATTAGTTTCCATTCGGTCATTTCGTACATGGATCTCCTAAGATGATAGTGCCCAATTAAGTCTCGATTTATAGTTTTCCTTCATTTCCTAAGTGCAGGGAAAGCAGTACCTCCGTAAATAAAGACACCTCGCTCATGACTTCGGAAGTCGAATTGTGGTCTCAGGACGCTTTTTAGCTCAAAGAGAATACGCAATATATTGGTGCTAACAAAACAAAAGGGAGATGAGAGGCTTTATAGTTTTAAACTTGCATTTCGATTCTGCATCCAATCGAGGTATATGTGATGAAACAAGCTTCCTTATTTCAAACGGTAAGGTGAATGCGGGAAGATTGTGCCAAATCCGAGAGATGCGATATACGGGTCAAGTGAGGTGCGCACCGGCATACACATGAAGTAATATCATTCGACATAGCAGGACAGACAGAGAAACAGTCGCAAAGATTCATTGAAGCTATAATCCAGACAAACCAACCATTACATAAAGATGA
This sequence comes from Albugo candida, assembly GCA_905220665.1. Taxonomy (NCBI): domain Eukaryota; phylum Oomycota; class Peronosporomycetes; order Albuginales; family Albuginaceae; genus Albugo; species Albugo candida. Next base: position 5,450 of record CAJNAR010000101.1, on the reverse strand, counting down.
GAGATGACTGTAAAAAGGGCGTCGGGTAAAGCACTTATGATGCTGACAAATGCGAGCGCAAAACAAGGGTTACCTTACGAAAAAGTGTTTTTGTCTAGCGAGCAAGCTATACCATTGTTAATTCCGTAGGCATGGACCAAGTTCATCAAATTATACAGGCGTGTGTTTCCTTGCTGATGGATCTTGACTCAATATATAGTCTACCTTTTTGCAGGATTGAGTGGAGGCAGCTTAGCTTTGGTGAATATACCTCATTTATATGTCAAGCGCGAATGGTCGTGGGAGTGTCTACTTTCTTATGGATGTTTCCTTTCACCGAAAGCAATGATAGCCTCAAGCAGACTATATGCATGACATCAGTCAACGTTACTTGTACAGTAGTAATTGTGCAAGTGATAGATCTTGCAAGATGGTAAAAGTGTTTTTCAAGCTTTTTTATTACCGATAGAGCACTAGATAGGACCTAATGGATAATCCTAGCGGATAGAGCGGTTTTGAATAGGTGAACGTCGAATCGAGCATACTCGGATCCGAAAGCATGTTTTCATAGGAAAGCTACTATCTCTCCATGACACCAAACCTTGCTTTGATCGAATTTGATGGCATCGGTGGAATCAAAGAGACATCCAACGGTTGCCATTGAGTCGTCCGTAAATCTCCACACTCCGTGAAACAATCGGGTATTTTTGGCACACCCACCATCAAGAAGTAGTTCAAATCTGTGATCAAAATATCCAACCATGACGTGAGATAAATAAAGCATTCCGGATTTCGATTTTCTGGAATTCCTATTGTAATCATACGGAATGCGCTACTTTGAAATGATCCCGGGATCGGAGTACCACCAAGCTCAGGAGTTTGTAAGTTGTAAAAGTTACAAAATTGATTCAGAACACTGATCACTTTTTTGCAAAGCTTTTCACTCGCTAAAGGAATGGAGGTAATACATTCAGAGATGCTACGTTGGGAGGTTATGTTTCGATGAAATCAAAAAATCAATATGGTATAGTCTCTTTACAGAGTATCCAGCTTTGTATACTAAGCAAGTCTGACAGTTTTCGCCATGATTTAGTTCGTGTTCTACCCACATGCAATTTGAAGGTTGTGCTAGAGACAATGTGTTTTGATCGATTTGATTGTACCTGAGATTTCTTGCTGCCATATTGTAGTATATCTTGCCGACGGTGGTTGAATAGCTAATGCTTGATTTATAGGCTTCCAAACATTTGCTTTTTGATTTTGAAGTTGTCGATCCGCAGAGCTCTTTACATTTTTCGATAAAGCGTTGAGAACGATTCGATGTCAGGAAAACAAGCTGCTCAGTTTTTTTATCGTTTTGGTCAGATTCATGCGCAGCGGTAGTTTGACTTACCAGTAGTACTGCCATCCCTTTTGAGTACAGAGCCATGCAACCAAGGCATTCTGTCTGTCGGTCGAAGGTTGCGGAAGTCTTATAGCATAATGACGTCCGTTGTGTAGTATGATCAATAGCTTTGATCGCAACACGCATTTTCGCCGGCTTCGGCTTGGGTCTATCTAAATGATCAACTTGGACTGAACTGAAATGATACTTGGTTAATTTGTTGACAAGATTTACGCAAGTACTGTCGTCAAATTCATAGTTGACTCCACTACATATACCGGAGAATGAACACGGCTCAAAAATGTCTCTTTGCATTGTGTATAGCACATGTAAATAGCGTTCGCTTCTATCGTGTGTTACCAGTTGCTTTTTTTCTATCACATGTGAGCCGCTCACCATTTGGAGACAGATGCCGCATTCAAAAGTGGTTTGCACATCTGTGAGAACGCAAAGCGGTGCATTCATGTTCCGTAAAGATGAATCGATGTCCACATGCTCGAGACCTGTCATTGTAACAAATCCGCATTTGGACTTACCCTGACACTCAATCCCTGCTCTTTGAAAAGAAGAAACCCAACCATAGGCTTCAAGTATTGCTGTGGCAGACGGTGGGTTGGAGTAGTATGTACTGATAGACCCAAGCGAAATACGATCCACACCGGCAATATTTGTCAGGCAGAATTGGCACTCACCTAGATTGCTATCAACGGAAAATTTTGCGGTGATTATAACAGGATCCTTGGCATCAGTAACCGCGTTTCGAAGGCACACAACCGAAAGGAAAAGCCAATATGGGTGAATCATGACCAAGAAATTTGTGTGTGATGGAAAATCCAATGGAAAATTTTGTTAGGGACTCGTTCAGACCAGTCACTCTGTAGAGAGAAGTAGCGTGTTGTACAAGTCTTCGCAAAGCAATTTGTTGATCAATACCATTCTAATTTTTCTACGTGCAAAAAAAGGGACATCATGGATGCTTTGTTCTTATGTGAGTGATTTTTATCAACCAATGAAACTGAAAAATGGAATAGAAGCGTTTATGAAAGTCGTACTGTTTTGTGCCAGTCTCAAATATAAAACGCAGTACTATGTGCTCTGCCACAGCATATTTATATTTTGTAAATATCAACCAATCAGAATCGCTCTGAAAACATTCATACGATACACCACCGAGATAAGACCCAATAGATAAGTCGGGGACAAAGCGCCGTTCGACCGATATACAATCGGATAACGGAGCTATATTACTAGAAATGGTCACATTCATTTGATGACCTGTAATACTAGACACGGACAAGACCTGATCGGACGTAAGAAGCATGAAGAATGAGTATAACATGGATAAAATATGTACGTTTCACCCACAAACAACAAGCTGGAAAATTTGCTGCATCTCCTACCTCTTACAGCAATCCTAGTAACTCGCTATTCTATAGCTAACTGCACCAACTCACAACAGTCATATGGATTTTAAAGATGTCATCTGTTGCTGGTTCACGATGGTAACATTCAACGGCATTTCGAGTTAGCGCGAGACCTAAAGCGAAACGCGTATATGTTTTCCATCATCTACTGCATGATCCATGAATGCATGTCGTTCTCATCTATGGTAGACGTGGAATATGACGGTCACTGCACTACCAAATGCCGTTTCTATCGTTCGACGCATATGTATGTTGCTTGAAGCTTCTATCTTCAGGGAACAACTAACGACGTACAGATGAAGGGTTTTGCGCCGATCGCACCGAATCTCACTCAAATAATGATAATTTGTTAGTTGCACTCCACCAACCGGATCTTAACTTCTGAGATAAAACGACGATTTTCTTTAAGAGTAATCCCTAGTGGTGTTTAGAAGGCAAATCACAAGCTTGAGACCTACTCGGATCTATTCAGAAGTCGTTGTAAGATGATAAGTCAGAATGCTTCTCGCCAATACGTTAAATAGAACTCACCAGACGTAAGCGATCGTTACAATCCCTATTCTATGGATCTGATGTCAGTGCTAAAACGCTAAGCTTGTACTACATCTTGAACTGTACCACTGGGAAAAAGAAAACGTATTGCTTTGTGCATCTATATTTTGGAATACTTTTCCTTCATCATCGAAGTTGTAGACTTTACGATAGATAGATATATAAGCAACGTGATTACATTAAACAACTACTATAACAAGCTTTTCAGCGTTGCAGTGATTGCTATATCTCTGATTCTACTGTAATCAAAGCTGATTTTTATATCCGTGCAGGTAAAAAACGTAGAGACGTTTAGAACTCCGCACAAACAATTCTTTAGCACCCCCAGGATCGAAAGCTCGAATATCTCGAACTATAGAAGACATATGGACTTGAAAAGATCGACCAAATTATCGGTATCGTGTTCTGGGGGAGGATGTTAAGATCATAGGTCGAAGTATTAGTTGACTCGATCCTTTAATTCAAGTGCACATAAACAGGTGCGAGTTGAAGAGAGAATTCACGACAACGAAGGTGCAAGTGGATTTCAAAATATAGTGGATATACTCGCTGAGAAATTTCACAATCAGACAACTTCCAACGAAAAGATAGCCGAGCCGCAGCAAAAATGACGAAAGCTTCTGAAAAAGCCTTGGAACAAGAGCGAAATTGTTCTTTTAGAATCGGAAGGGCAGAAAAGAGATCGTAGCAGTAGACTCTTGGATGATAGCTCTAGGAAAAATAATTACAAAACAAATGCCGGTTTGCACTGAGAGTGAAGAATGGCTGATTCTCGGGTAACGATGGCGTCTGGATGAGTTAGGTCACAACTTTTACTAACTTAGGTTTTTCCTTTCAAAAAAGTCAAAAGCATTTGAAAGTTCTCGTAGACGCTATTTGTCTCATTGTGCTTAGAGAGATCGCGGAAATCGATCTCAAGTTTTTTATGAATGACACTTTTTAGCTTGTAGGAGTGGTTAAAGAGAGCGCTGTATTTTCCAAGGGTATAGAGAGCCAAATAAACAGGCTGGAATGTTCGAAGACTAGATGTCAACGAGAAGAAATGCGGTATACTACTGATGAAAATATTCTTCTGATATTTAATATACATCAGATTGTATACATCGCGCTCGATGAGGACGAACGTCAACTTAAGGTGATATTGATAACCAGTACTAAAGCACAAATAATTTTTTAGGTGCAATAATTCCGATCACAAATCATTCAATAGTCCTGATGTCATGATAAGGAAGCGCCAAGATTGTTTGACGAGTACAAAAACACTCGGAAATCCTGGGATAAGCGCAATCTCGAATGTATGAGTCCAAAACAGCCATTGAAAATATTGCTATAGTTTAGGGATACGTCGAGAATGCACATGTCTTTATGTCATCGATTCCTGTGTAAGAGTCGGGAGTTCAACTTGTCTTCCTCAGGTGACTGATGAAAGATTAACGGAACTGCTTGAATGTTTACATCACCGCTGTCACCGATGAAAGCTTGCTGGAATTATAGGCGGAATTTTGCGGATTGAGAATGAAGCCGGGATTGCTGAATGTTTCCTACTTCAAGTGTATAGCTCGCATTGGAAGAATGTCTCCCAATGGTTTTCCTTGCGAATCTGTCTGGATAGATTGATATCTCGCTTTAGGGGTGGGGAAATTGCGACGAAAAAGGGTGTACTGTTACAACGATCTCATGAGATCCATCCAGTTTTTAATCCAGTAACAGATACGATTACGACATGATCAGGGCAAACTTCAGCTGCATAGGTGAAGCGAAGATGTCTAATCATCTCTACCGACTCAAAATTTATATGATAACTAAATTCGTGAGATAAAGAGGATCTTTAGAAAATTCTTGAGATTCGGACGCATTCAGACCAGAGCATGGTTGTAGATTACAAAGAACAAGTCAAAACGTTATCAAGTGCAAGTTCTAAAAAGTTCAGTTTTTGATACCGACAGGCAGTTGAGGGAGTGTTTCATGTCAACTTACAAGAGATATACAGTCATTTCTGTATTTAGCTTATTTCAGGCAGACCGGGGGACGTACCCACATCTCAATCACCTTCAATATCCAAAGAGACCGAAGTAAAATAGCCCACAACACCAACACCGAACACAATCAAT
>CAJNAR010000100.1:0-24588 GCA_905220665.1 Albugo candida | reverse complement strand
GGCTGTGCTCTCAGCGGCGAGACCAAGACGTCGCTTTATTTCGAACCAAGAAGTAGCAAAAGCTCTTCCAATGTTACGGTCTTACTAGCCACGAAATGTGCAAGATGCGTTTCCAGAAGCTTTGCAAAGCTTTTTCTGTTTCTATCATCACCCAGCGCGAGAGGATTCCCATGTCTGGACCTTATAGCGCTAACGTGTGCTATTGTGCGGGTGTTCCGGACGGAATAAAGCAACTAAAAGCAAATTATATCGGACCTATGGCTTGCATTGCAGGCAATGAAGCTGGATTTAGTAAAATTTTCCTTCCTTCGATCAGCGATCAGGAGCTTCGAAATCCAGCGCTTTCCGTTCTATCAGTGCGAAGATTCGGTATTTCGTAGACAGTGTTACCATCAAGACAAACGCATTAAGGATTACAAAGTTGCTGGATCAACCCGCAGCTAGAAAAGTATTCAGTGTTTCTTCAGGAGCCGAAGATCATTACTGCGGGTACGGCACTGGCAAGTAGATATGCAAGTGCAACTCCGATCCTAGTCCTAGTTGGATTGTTGTATTTAGACTGATGTGGTGGGCGACACCAGTTAGGAAACATGCCACTTTCGGACTTTAATTAATCATTACAGACTCTTATCGTGATGAGTACGGCAACCGATATAATGTCAACAGCAAGCTATGATCAACTGTCACAGGTATATTCATGAAACTTTCTTATAGATGCTTGCCTAAGGATCTGTCGAGTGAAGGAGTCCGTCCGTGTCAGCCTTCTCAGAGTAAAAATATCACTGTGGGATTGAACTAAATAAGATGATTATGTGGCTTGCTCGTTTCCTGTATTTGTTGTGATGAGTTACGAAATAGCCTAGGCATTTAGAGTTTGTCTGAAAATGGTACTATAGAAACCGTTCCGCCTTCTTTTTGAAGGTTGCACAACACGTACAATCTTCCTTTTATGGATGAAATTCATGCGTTGTCAGCAATCTTGGGTGCAAAGTTCAATCGAGCTAATGCTCGTATATCGAGTGTCAGAGACTTAAGATCACGTATATTACTTATCCCAGGTCACACACTGGCGGAAAACGTATGCTTCTTCAGAAAGTAAGCGACGAATTGATTGAGGAGATAATCAAGTCTCATCCTACGCTGAAGAGCTTGAATCTATCAAACAATCAAATAAACGGTCTTGAATTTGTTAGAAAGCTCCCCATCCTCAATAAATTGGATGTGAGCTTCAACCAGATTCGCTTTTTACCATCTGATTTTGTGCTTTACAGCCATCAACTGATCGTACTGAACTTGAACAATAACGGCATGTATGTATTAAACCTCGTGATTCGAACATCTTTCACCCTCGCTGGCTTCTTTCCTGATAGAGCGAATCTACGACCATTGCGCGCGTGCAATTCATTAAAACAATTGCAAATTGCACATAATGCGGTCAGCGTATTTGAACAGTTGTATCATCTCCAAGAACTCAAATCGCTTCAAATACTTGAAGCACACAATAATCCAATTGCTGTCATTGAGAAATTGTACCGCAACAAAACTATACAAGTTTTGCCGCAGCTACAAGCTCTTGATAACAAGTTGGTGCATTAAGAGAATTGCTTATTGATTCGTCCACTTTGCTCATTAATCGTGGTGTATATAAAATAGGGAAATTACATTTTTCGAACGAGTAGCCGCTCGAAATTCAACTCAATCTCAAACGGGTGCAATACAATGCGTCAAGGAGCAAAAGCCTTTTCTTGAAGATGAATGTCAGCTGAAAGGTACTAGTAAAGCATTGATTTGACAGAGAGAAATACTAATTCAAGATTCAAAACGGCTGCATTCGAAGATACCGAACGTGGATTGCTTACTCGTTCAAGCTATCTTGGATCTGATAATTCGGTATCATCGCTACCTCCAGACGATCCATGGAAAAGTGACTTACAAAGAACACGCAATAACGAGATTCGGAATGAATCTCGAAGTTCTGATTATTACAAGGAACCAGAATTGCTCTCATTCAACCAGCCAGACACGTCTACACAGCTTTTACAATGTCGAATTGCCGCACTCGAGTCGATGCTCTCAATCCAAGAACAGCATGTTTCCAATGAGTTGGCCGGTACTACAGCAACATCAGAAGATCGAAGACATGATGATATCCAGCTCGAGAAATCTCATTATGCGCAACTACTGGCTGCATGGCGACGTAAGGTTTTCGAATTGCTAGTGCAGGCGAAACAATGCGAGCTACAAGTGGATGTTGCGGAAGATCAACGCAACAAAGAGCTCTACACGCTGCAGGCAAGAAATCAAAAGGAAACATGATTGTGAGAATGATATAAATACTCTGACTTCATCAATTTACTCCAGAACGAACGTATCTCACTACAAGAGCAGATAAAGACGTGGAAGCAAAAACTGCTGGATCATTCTGCAAAAAACGAATTGGATAAATTGCAGCTTCGCGACTTTCAAAAAGAGGAAGAAAGAACAAAGCATAAGCTTACTCGAACAGTTCGAGCACTGGCCTCTGAAAAAGCCAAAGCTGAAATTATCGCACACTCTGTCGCGAATTTTTGCTCGGTAAGTGCTTACTCATCATCTTAATTTGCTTTTGCAAACGCAATCCTTTGTAGCGGCTTGGACCAGTGATTACCTCGATTGATCGCATACACGATGCTACCTCGAAATTACAATCATACGAAATACGAGTTCATTCGCTTCAAGATCGAATTAAAGTTGCTTCGCTCTTACTGAGTCATCGTCATGCTTGGTATCGGAATAATGAAGCAGCCACCGAAATGAAACGGAGGATTCTCAATCGGCAAACCTTAATCTCACCTTCGCCGAGACCCCCTTGTGATGATAATAACATTGAAAAGAGGCAACGACCTGGGAGTAAAACCCAGCAGATCCGACATGGCTTACAAAAAGCTGTTCGGGCCGTCTTTGATGAATTGGATATATACAAGACTGGTATAATATCACGTGAGTCATTCGTTGGCGCTTTAAGTTCTAGCGACAGGGTTCTTCTCGCGCTCGGTGATGATATAACCAGAAAACGCTTTGCAAAGCGTTTGGACAGGCAGCTTGCACATCTCGTGGATAGTAAGACCGTAACATGGGGAGAGCTTATGCTACTTCTTGCTCCGAAATACAGCGACGTCTTGGGCTTAGCTAGTGAGAGAACAGCCCAATCGAGCATTTCATCAACAACCGCGGAAGTAGACGAGCGACCACTTGCTCCGATTTTCAAAGTCTGGAAGCGTGCCGAACTTGAGACACTATCAAAAGAGCGGCTATGTGACCTGATTCGGTCTTTGCAAAGGGATCGTGAGATGTTACGACAACGCGTGCAATGCGATGCCTTTCAGCTCGCTGATCGGGTTCAAGGGTTACGAAGCGAATGGGAAGCGAAAGTAGCGGCCCTTCATATACAGAATGGATTTTTACGTGTACGGAAGCATCCATTCGAATCACTTGTTTACCTAGATTGGACATTTTCACTTGTAGAGAGAGCTCAATCAAAAGACATCGGCAAGCCAAAAAGTGGAAGGGCAAATGATGCGACTGGAAGATGAAAGTGCGAGACTGCACATTAAAAAGCAATATTATCGGGACAAATTTGAGCATAGTGTCAACGAGCACCGAGTTCTGATTGTAAGCGTCTTACCGATATGGCCCGTCACAAGTCGATTAATTAGTTACTAAATGAATAGGAACAAGTCAAAGCTGACAAAGAAATATGCGTACAGCATGAGCAGGAGCTGTGGCAGAAAGAAGTGCGCGACATGACGTTTCAGACTCATCAGATACAGCTAGAAAATGAGAAACATCGAAAGAAAATTCGACAACTTGAACACGAAATCACGCGACTTCATAATAACATGACAAAAGTCGAGTCGAAACAAGTTTTGGAATTGAAGAACAAGTTGAGCCGAAGGTTAAAACGACCTATACGATGCTTCTTCTCATGTATTGTCTGTCGTAGGATAAATGAGTTGGAAAAGATTCGGAAAGAACGCAATGGTATATTGGCCTCATTACGAGAGCTTGAACTTAACGCGAAGGCACCTAGAACGAGAAATTTCCAAGTTCAGACGGAGCCATTAAAGCTCATTAATGTCAAGATAGGCTCAACGCAAACCACGCCAGTCTGGCAGCTATCAGAAGCGTCCGCACCTTATGATGGATGCATAAAAACGGCAACTAAATCATCTCAGTATATCGCAAGCGATCCTGAGTATGAAAAACTTCACCGTCTTGAAACAATCGCAAAAGCACTTTTAGATGACAATTGACAAAGGTAAAATAACGAAATTTACGTCATTGCAATAACTGATTACTATCATCTCATGTACTGCGGCCTTTATTCCTCGTTGACTAATACGAATTGTTGCGATGTCAGCAACAGCCATCATTCGAGGTAGTTCGTCGCTTCCAGTCTCCATAGCACTTTGACAATAGCATAGTCCAAACAAAATATAAAAAAGCAAGGTGCTTTAGTAGAATTTGATCAATCTTAACTTGAATGTTCAACTTACTTTAAATTTTGAGAGCGTTATCGGCTCAATGCTCCATTTGTTGTTTACTCGCGTAGACCGCACAGCAATTGGCAAATCAACATCCGCAAAGTATCGTCCATTTTCAGAATTTCTCCGTGTATTTGGACTGTATGTCGCGTTGATAACCTATCAGCTTTTGCCAACCAACTTGAGCATAGTTTCTTACACTCACGGGATCATTTCTGCGTAAGATTACACATAGGCTGTGATCTTTCCTCTACAGCTGTACAATGTGAGGTGGTCTTCCATAAAATGCAAATTAACTCTTTCAACAACTGTCTATTCTGCAACGACAAACGCTAATGGATGCTTTGACTAGTTGAGGATTCGGACGATCATTTGAAAAGGCACCTCTTTATATTTCCTCCTTTTGTTATTCTCACAAGTTACTCGAATTGCTGCCATAATCTAGGCCGCTATCTTGATGGGTAGGTAGACCATCTATCGAAATTACCAAAATTGGTCAGATCAAGTTGTTCCGTATGTCAATTGGTCTTATAAGCTCGACCAATGGTCAAGTTGAAGGCTTGCACACCACATACAAATCTAAGGCACATGCGTTTCCATCTTGTAATCTGACTTGCCTCCAAGAAGTGTTTATCTTACATTATCATCTATAGATATGATGAATGGAGGATTATTTGATTTTATACTTGTATCGTGAAAGCAAAGATAGCACTTACATACGAGTAGCGAACTGAAAATGAATTGAGCAAAAATAGAAAACAAACACACCATTTGCGATACACCAGACAGCATCACCAAACATTCTTAGCAATACATCGAAGCTCAATACTCTCTTACCTTGGTCGTAGAAGCAATACCATTGCCAATGGCAATTTCATTGTCATACAATGCAATCCGACGAAGCAATATCTCGGTACGTCTAGATCAATTCGCAAGGTTGTTGGTGCCTGAGGGACAAAAAAAAAGAAATATAAAATTGACGACTCTAACTTACATTCCAAGTCCCTTGAAGCCAATCTTGAGACAATTGAAGCGAGTTCCGCGATTAAAACGTTTGGTACCATAATTGTTTGAACTATGTGCATCGGAAAATTTCAATCAAGCACACAACACTGATTTTGCCGAAGCAAGCTAAAAATGAAACAATCAATTCGTTCAGGAGCAAACTCATCCGGTACTCAATAAAGATTTGCGTGTTTTTATTCTTCCAACCAAGCACTCTGTTCCATGTCATAAAGACAAGAACAATACCCTCACATGATTTCTGGATGCTCCGGACCTGTACCGCTCTCTTGATGGTACCCAATACATAGGGGCATACACTTCCAGTTGACCTAGAAGTCTTGGCAGGACTTCATGTCAAATCAATCCTCTCCCCTTTCACAAGAAAGAACATGCAGGAAAGAATGCAGGCAGTAAATTATTAGTCTAGAGCATTCCAATGAAGCGAGATGACTTATCTCAGCTAGTAAGTTCAGCTCAATCGTCCAGCTTGTCAGGAACTTGGCGGTCCTCGCTGTATATGCACTGAAGAAGCGATACCTTCCTGGCACCAGTGGAGACTTTTCGCTTTTGTATCTACTTAAGCAGCTTATAGAAGAAAAACTTGCTGGTTCCAACAATGCGAGACTTTCCGCTTTTGTATCTACTTAAGCGGCTAATAGAAGAAATCTTGCTGGTTCCAACAACGCGAGAATTTCCATCATCATCTTTTAGGTAACGGGTCGAAACCCAAGAGAGACCGAACCATTGGTATTGTCAGACTCGAGGCTCAACCAGACAATGACGTCAAATTTATGGAAATGAGTTGGAAGGACACTAGTAAGACAAAATTTCTCATAAGACACAATAAATACGAGCACAACTCCAAGCTGTGACGTGCAATCGTACGTAGCAAAAATTGCTCCTTCAGTTGCTGAAAATTTAAACTGTCACAATATGTTTCCAAAAGTGTATTCCTAATAAAATTCATAGAAGCCTATCCGAATTGACATATTCGCCTGACTTTTGCCTTTCGACTAGAATGGAAATCTCAAATTGTTTCATCGGATCGTGACCATACCTTTTGCGAATCAGCATCCTTCTTTTCCAGTAGCGATAAACACGCTGCATACTTCCTATCGCCAGCCAAATCATCCTTGATTGCAGTGCGTTCTAGATCGCTTACCGCACTTGGGTGGCTGATCTCTTGTCCCAATAACATCTCCGCAAAAGATAAACATCACATCATCGGCAGATAACTGCTGCAACCGGTGATAATTGCCGAAAATAAATTGGGCTCGTGGGGAAGCTTGTTTAGTGAAAGAAAGGTCTTGACACAAACTCCATCCTTCCAGCTTTTTGCGTTCTCTGTCCACCATAAATACGCTCGGTGGACGGAGATCAATAGCACTTCTTGATGAAGCGAAATGCATTCGTAGCATTCAAACAGCTCTACCTCTTTATCCAGTTCGAGATGGATAACGGATACAATTGGCAATGGTCTTTCCTGACGGTTCAGTTTCCATTTTAATGGTATGCAAATTTGGAGGAGGTTTTTCGTTGAGGTCGAAACCAGCAATCACGTCCCTCTTGCTCTTTTCCTGTGCGAACTCTTTTTCATATTGACACACAGCTACCGGCACGTCTCGTAAAGGATGACATTGTGAATAGAGTTTGAGGCAATCAACCACTTTCGATTTTGCACTTGAGAGCAACGCTGTTGATCGTGATAGTTCCAATTATGTTCCTGGAGCAAAAAGACAATCCAGGGTTTCTCGCTGAACTCCTTTCTTGCGCTCGTCCTGGACTCAAAAACAAAGTTCGTTCTGCTGCGTTCCTGGAATTGAGATAGGAGCTTTGCTTATTTGATTTTTGATTCGCTTGACAATGGGTACGAATAGAATTGGCTATCAAAGGAACGTAATAGTCGTCTCCTCTTCGAATGCCACATTTATTCTTTACAGGCGTCCAGTTGACTTCTTGACTTGAGGATAGACAAAACAAATGTAGCGCTGGTGTTTCATTTACGTCTGATGATTCAAGTTATTCTTGGATACTGTTCGAATGTCCAAAACTACAGCATCCAATGAGCGTCATACGCAGGATGCACAATATTGATTGTCGTTCCTGATACGGGATGCTCTTAAAACAATACCTGTCCACGGTCGCGAGTTGTTCAAATGCCTTCAGAGGAAACTCGATTTGATTTGCTTCTTCTTCCTATCGTATAATGCCGTATGTGACACTTTAAGAGCGTAAGATGATATTAAGGAAGTTGATTGATATCTTTGACAGGAACCGATTCACGAAATGAGTCACAATCATTTGTTGACAGTATCACGATTGATCCATAACAACGTTATGTTGATTCGAAAGCGTCGGCAATCTCAGTTGAATACTTTGACGTGTACAGTACATACATATGATGAAGACCCTGACGACCTGAAATATACACGAGAAAATGACCCTCATGTTTTGCTATTCTCCATTAAACATGCCACACACAAAACTTTGTGAGATGCTCTGACTTTCATCAAACATAGATACCGAGCATCACCTTTTGCTATAAATTGCTTAGATGCCACTTCTTGTGTGGTACGCGCCCCGCTCTTTTCCCAATTCTATATGACCGCATTGATGTTTTCCAGTGCACAAGCTCTCCACGTGAGAGTAGAGGATCATGAGACCGCCGACTGAAAACCTAAGTTTTGATTCTTTCCTACCAGTAATGCCCGTCAGGATCAAACGTGTTACTCCGGCCATTTGTAGGAGACAATTCTGATATGTTTACATGCTTGTAGAACTTGGAGGTACAATGCACGTCAATGTACTGAGGCTGCATTTCGTGATGTAAACACTCGCATAAATGACCAAGCAGATCAATGCAAGGTTCTTTTCCATGCTGCAAATGTATTTATGGACCCCGGAACCGAGCAAGTAACGTTTTCGTGATTTGAATACCCAACCAATCATAAATGTTCAATTTTGAAACGTTCAGCCAATCACTACCATTGTAACAGAAAAACGTCTTCATCCGTGCGTGAAGCACATCGTTTCCATCAGCCGTATTTGGGCTCATAACTGTTGTAATTGTTGGTAACTTGCAGAGGGAGAATTCTTCGCAGGGGTGGTAAAAATGAAAAGTAGTATTAACCTTGAAACCAAGATATGTGCGTAGCTCCTATGTATGGTTGAACTATCTATCTAAGTACATGTCTGGGTTTTAAGGTTAATTCTACTTTTCATTTTTACCACCCGTGCGAAGAATTCTCCCTCTGCAAGTTACCAGAAGTTACAACATACTGCGTGCGCTATGTTTGTATGTTGAGAATACAACTTTGTGATTCGTACGGGAAAGAAATTGCTTTCGGTTGTTCTACGGTATGAAGGTCGCTCCTTTTGTATGCTGAAAAAAATAAATGATGCTGAGATACTTGGCCTATGTATATGAAAGTTTCAAATAAATTCTCTAATGAAAACAGGAGCTCATCCTTAGATTCATGAGGCTAATTAACAAAAATTCAATGATCACAGCATCCTTTGCAATTCCATAAGATCAAAAAGCCTTTTGAGATATCTACAGCGTCTATTTGTAGACTCGTCTAGAAGACGATATATGGCCAAGAAGAGGTTTTCGACGAGGATTTCTCTCTATATACACTGCCGTTTATCATTTTCAGAGTGAAATTGCCTGCTGTGAACGAAAGCATAAATTTAACAGTATTTCGCACATCTCCTTAGATTGGAACTGTAGTGGAGATTTGAGTCTCGGTCTCTGGTTGCATTGGCTCTCGTTGCAAGTGCTCTGAGTATGAAGTTCTTGATGCGACTTGATGCATATCTGCTCCAAACCACAAGACATTCGATGATTTTCTACCGAAGCTACAACTTGCCGCGTGATTGTGTGCCAGTCGCACTTTGTCGCGAAATTCACTTCAACATGCTGCTGCCAGTCGCACTTGGAGTGGCATCTCCTTCGTCGCTTTTGAAGCTCTTCGTTGTCAATTGATGCAATAGGACGAGACAATTTAGGAAAAAGTGTAAGTAAAATTGATAATCATCAGCCTGGATAGTCACCCCATATGACCTGACCTTTTGCTTCCTATTTTGTGCTATAAAGCTTTGTCATAGCGGCAGATAAAATATCTTCTACACTCCTGTATGCTGACGTCGAGTTCAAGCTGAGCTACGTTTTGAAGGAACCGACCAAGTTGATGAGTTTCTCTGGTAATTTACAGAAGATCAGAGAAGAAGCTATTGTTCAAATCTCGACTTCACACAAGTTCAGAAGGACGCCTGCGGCTAGCAAATGTCAAATGTATGGTACTGCCCAACAAGTTGCCCGGAGGAATGGGGGAATTGATTCTCAGTCGGGATGTTATGAGTCGATTGGGACTCTGTCCTCGTCGTCTGGTAGCTGAAGCTCGTCGACATTCTCCGGTATTTGATCTGCAATCAGAAGATACTATGCAAGCGCAAAAAGGTCCGTTAGAGGAAGTTTCGACTGTGGGCACTGAAAAAATTGAAGAAGACGCATCATCGGAGGTAAAGAATGAAAGGAAGGGCGATTTGTTACATTATACACCCATCCTAGCCATCCAAAATCAGAATGATGACGAATCACACGTATTGGATCAATTGAAGCTTAAAACAGAAGAGGCGCGAGCGGCCGGATGTCCCGCTGATACGGTGCAAAAATTGGACGCTCTCCTACAAACATAAAAAGACTGCTTTTGAGTATCACGGGGAAGAGAACCCCATGTGAAAGTGGCTACGTTATCAGCTAGATTACGTGAGGGGGCTGAGTCTGTGCGACGTAAGGCACGAAAGCATCCTCCAGAGTATCGTAAGTTTATGGAAAAACACATTCAAGAATTACTGGAGGCGGGCTTGATTTACAAAACAAGAGAAGTCGCTGGTGCTCTCCACCCCTTATTTTCAAAAAGCCAGGAATAAACCAGTTCCGCATGACGGTTGATTGCGGATGTGGCGGCATAAATATCGTAGTACCTCTTCCACTTGAACGAAGAAGAGAAGTGGGGAGAAAGCATCTCAGTGAGATGTACCATGATTAATTTTTTTTGGAAATATTCATTGGCATTTTAGATTAAGACGTATCCGAAGGGTCGTGGCGATGAGGGGCGCTTTTTGAGATAAACTTCTTCTCGGCTGAAAACCGAGTCGAGAACTTGAAGCAATTTATGTCGATCAATGGTGTCAAAGGCCTTGCTGGGGTCAGTTCTAAACATGTACATAGCCCATCTGTGAACCATACCTAATCAGCGGTAGTGCGAGGCGAGCGCCACCTTGTCTAGGTGATAGCGACTCATCCCTTTTTGTACAAATGCGATCCAAAACGACTGTTCAATCAATCAGTGGGGACTTGATCTGAACCCGGTGCGCGGTTACTCTTTAGAGACCGAGAGTATTGCCTGATTTCGTCTACCGTGGTGGGTGAGGCCTTGTTGTGTCTTCCGACATCAACATCACCGAGATGTGGCTTATAAAACTGGGCTGATAGAAAACATGTCTTTAGTTGGGCAAATTTCTGTAGTTACCAATGACCCACCCATTGTTGTCACGTATGAATATCGTTGACCGCTTCTGTAGCATGAGGATACATTTCGGTTCAACCCGTCCATGCTTATGTACTTCTCGAGTTTTTTAATGTGCTAGATGGCACGACTTCTACCATCCTCCTTGCAATTTTTTCGGATGATACGCAGCAACGTTCGTCGGCGGGATCTGTAAAGCGGTAGGTCGAGAAGGAAATTTGTTAAATGCTAAATGTGGCTGGTTCTTGGTGTTGTAGAAGAAAAGAGAGGAACGTATATCCAAAAGTTGCATACCTGTTCAAGTTGTGAATATATCTCGCTGTCGATATTGTACTTTTGCGGTTGCCTCACCCCACCAAGACTTTGCTTAAAACAGATAAAATAGGACTTACATTTTAAAATATCCACCTCATATTATGGCTAACCAACAAAATATTGGCGCCCATATTGTTTTTTGAATTCTTGCACTCATTCGATTCTATAAATGTCTTGTTTTAGAATAAAAAAACTCAACAAGTTTAAAAACTTATAACAACTATTTAGATATTTATGATTTAAACATGTTGGTTCCCTTCGTCTCGCATTTATGCAGTACAATCACTGAAGCATTCAGAAAATTGCCCAACATGGTCATGTATTCCCATGACTCTTGGTAATCATCGACGTTTGGGGCCACCTGTTCCGAAGCTAACATAAGGCCAATCGTGCTAAAAAGATGTACTTGAAAGAGGTCTGTGCAACGCTGCATATATTTTAAGGAAAAAAGCACGCAAAGAAAAAGCGGATCCATCGCAAGAAGCTACTGAGAAAAGGTAAAAGTGCCAATCGAGAAGAGGTGGAATATGCAACCTTCTTGGCCACAAACGTAGGACCTTTACGATACGGGGCGAATAGTTGTATGATTTATTATCCTTACTACATAATGAATTATTGACCATTGGTTTTTTATCTAAGTTTGGGTTTTCTCCGTCATAGTCCGAGGTATGCGTATACTCCGCGCCATAAATATAGGGACAACCGTTTATTTTCTAAATCGTACTTGATTTTCCTTTGTTTCGACTACTGATTGAATAAAACATTTTCCTACGTCGAGCCAATCATTTTGGCGTTTTGTTTGTGTTGATCGGATAAGTGGAAGTGGGAAATTTGGCGGGGAGGTACATAGACCTGCGCGACATATTGAAAGTGTACACCACCACCACTCGACCACACAGGTAGACAACGCACTTTCTTCGCCTTTAGTCAACATGGATGGATTCTTCTGAATGTTTTCTGCGTGCCCATAGTCGAGTTTAGTTTATTTTCAAAGCGAAGCCATCGGGCGAAAGCCGGCTCTGACCGAGTACGAGAAAGGGCAAATTGACGCCCTCAAGTCGAACAAAGAAACTCTACGGACAATTGCTGCGAGCCTAGGGCGCTCCACAAACGTCGTCCACGCTCACCTTAGAAATCCTCATGGCTATGGAATGAAAAAGAGCCGTGGAAGGAAGCCGAAACTCGGACCGCGTACTGTGCGAAGTATCATCAATGCCGCAATCAGCGGTGATTTGTCCGCTGCTGCCATCGCCAACACCGTGAGCCCACAGGTGAGCAAGAGGACCGTTCAGCGCTTGCTCCAGCGAGCGCCTCATCTTGTCTACAAGAAAATGAAACCCACGCCGAAACTAACGAAGTGCCACCACACGGCACGACTTGAATGGGCCAAACAGAAGCTCAAGGATTGCACTGACTGGGACCGGATCATCTTTTCAGACGAGAAGCGCTTCACGCTGGACGGATCAGGTGGTTGCAAGTATTATTGGCACGATATCCGGCTTGAAGCAAGGACATTTTATGGCCGTCAAAGTGGAGGGGATGGCATCATGGTCTGGGGCGGTTTCTCCGCAAAAGGGTTGACATCCTTGGCCACATTGAATGGTCGTCAGAACTCGTTTGACTACCAGGAGACGTTAACTAACCATCTATTACCTTTCGCAGATCGTGAACATCAATTTGGCTACGAATTTCAGCATGATAAAGCAAGTATCCATGCATCTAAATCGACCAGTGCCTTTCTCAAGGACCTCAAACTCAATGTGATGAAGTGGCCGTCTCTTTCGCCGGACCTAAATCCGATAGAGAATCTCTGGGGTGACATTGCGCGTTCTATATACGGTAACGGGCGCCAATATCACTCGGTTGGCGAGCTTGAAGCGGCAGTCAGGAAAGCGTGGTCAGAAATCAGTCAAGAACGGCTACATGCGCTCTTGAAATCGATGAGCGATCGCTGCTTGGAGGTCATTGAGCTAAAGGGTTTCAAAACACACTACTAGCACCACTCTTAGAGCATAAATGCAGTGTTCAAAGTCGAGGAACGCGCAATATAACAGGTGTTCCTTATCATTTTCACGCGGCCTATTTTCACTTTTTTGCTCATAACTATGGATTGAAAAATCCAATTCTGATTTTGAGTAAAGATTCCAAACCGCCGTGCTTATTTTAATCTAATGTATGTATAGTGCAATCAATCTACACTTTTTTCACATCTTTTTCTAAGAAAAACACGTGTCCCTATCTTTATGGCGCGGAGTGTATATTGCACATCCTTGGTACATTTTTTGGAAGCCAGTATAGCCATAACCCCTTACTCTTTCGAAAATCAAATGGGAACGGGTATAACCACACACCCTAAATTAAAATTGTATAAAATAAGGAGTCGGTATCGCCACACTCCCTAGATTAAAGAAAGGAACCGGTATCGCCATCCCTCCCCCCTAAATCTCCTGAATTAAAATTAAATTAGGAACGGTATCGCCACATATCATAAATCCCTTGAATTAAATGGGAATCGGTATCGCCGCACATCCTTATTATAAACTCGTACCTTCATTGCTATAACTAAGCTAACGTGATTACTCTGTCCTTATTATGCCACTTGCTTCACCCCCGCAACACACCAGTGAAGCCTATGAGAAAGCATAAGAGGCAGTACAAATCTTTGCTTGGCAAGGAGACTATTCCACAAATAAAGCCACCACAAAATTGGACAAGTACGGAAATACTAGGAAGGTGTGACTTGCTTGCGTACACGGTGGTCGGTCCAAACATCAACGCGGCTCCTGATGTGCCCATGGCTAGTCACCATTCAGCACCAACTGAATCAAAATTCTGTGCAAGAATGGCGAGTGAGTTTGGTCGTTACAACTCCCAACATGAGGCAGCCGAGAATCTTGCAGCAACCCCAAAAGCCAGGGTATTGAACCAGGTGCAGCAGCAGCAAATTCTGGACGTCACAAAAGGTGGAGCACCTCCTCGGTTGATTTGAGTGCGATGAAGCGGTTGATCCTTCTTTTTCTGCCACGGGTAAGACATTTACAATGTTAAAAAAGGTGAACGAGCGGAATTTCTACTTGGTCGTAGCCTTCTTGAAGCATTGCTGGACAAACTTCAGGAAAGTGTCAATAGGTATGATCTTGATCGGGACCCCTCATCGGGTCAATTGAAGCGCCACTTAATTGCACCTAAGCCTTGCATCTCGACAGACAGTGATTTTCCTTCAGAACGGGTTCTTATAGCAGATTCGACAAACGAAACCAACAGATAAGTAAAATGCTTTGCAATCAATCTTTTCCTAACATCAAGTAAGAGCTGGAAATTCTCCAGGTTTCAAATGCCATTGCTCGATGTCATGGGTGTGGCATGCAAAAATCAGTCATATTCCCTTTGCTATAGTTTTTTGCCACACAAATCAAAAGATATTTACATTTGGGCACTTGGGTTTTTTCAAGATAGAATCGCTGGGCCGATTGTCACTGTCACTGGCAGAGAATTGGCATTGATTGCTGCAATCTCACTGGTTCTATCTGAAGCGAATAATCTGCTTTGCATATGGCATATTAATACAAACTTCCTGGCAAATACTATAAAGCGCTTTTTAAAGGACGAAGACTGGATAAGAATCTTCCACAAAGTGGTACGGATTGTACTGCTCTGCCACTGAACAGGAATTCGAAGAGAATTGGGTGCTCCTTGTAGATACTATAAATGAGACTGGCTATGCGTGTATACAATCCACTTGGGTTCCGCACAAGGAGAATTACATCCTAGCTTGGACCAAAAATAAAGCATTTTGGGCATGTAGTCACATCTCGCGTTGAAGGCGGACATGCAACCTTGAAGAAATGGATCGCAGTTTCAACAGGGCATTTGGCAACAGTTATGCTAAATTTGTTATCGCAGCTCAATAACTGAAAACTGCATCCTGCAATGCCTCGTCGGTAGAAAACAAGCTTTTCTGACATTATCAAAATGCTGCAAGAGCGTTATTCGGTGTTGACTCCACATAGGTAGCGCCTCCTTGAATAGGATCTCAATTGCCTTGCATCTGTTTCAAGTCCAGAGGTAAATGATCCGACCGCAGTGGCCTCACGTGGACGGTCAGAAGGATCAACGAGTACCAAACGAGATCTGTCCGCATTCGAGTACATTAAGAAGGAGGGGCAGGAAATGCCAAAACGAAGATGCGTGGCCTGCAAAGAAGAAGGTCACAACAGGCGCACATGTCCACAACCCAAAATTAACGAAGCAAATCTGTAATTTTAATTTAGGGGGGGGGTGGTGATACTGGTTCCCTTAATTAATTTCGAGTGTGGCGATACCGATTCCTGTTTATTCAAGCTAGGGGTTGTGGCTACACTGAATTCCTTCTGGTTAAAATGCAAGCGAATTAGGCCAAACCGGATTTATTGTTTACAATTTTCAGTTGCGATCGCGATCAATTGAATTTGTTGTATCTTGTAAGTAAGCGAGCATGCTCTCGTATCCTTGTGGCGATTCCGGGAAATTACTGCAAATTTGAACTGTTCATGTGGGCTTAAGTTTGTTTTGTTTGCAGAATCAGTGATTTAGAATTAGAAGGAATGCCAGGAAGGCTTCTTGCAGTAAATCTATTAATCATGTAATTATTCATTTCAAGTCAACATGTAGTCAGTAAAACATGGAGCCACAGCTTCAAAATACTTTGCCATTGACGGAAGATCGTTACAGATCTCCCTAATTTCTTCTCCAGACTTTGCTAGATATTTTTCTAGCTTTGTTATTGGCATTTTGTCATTTTTTTTAAACTTCGCATTTTGTGATGAGACAATTTTTTTCAAAAAAAGTCGGTAATTCTCAAAATCTGATAAAATTTCATCAAGCATATCATGCTGACCATCGAGTGAGTCTATACTCATTTGTTTCCGCGTAAATATAAAATTCAGACTTGTGATTAGGTTTTCCCCTCTCTCTACTAGTTCCAACGCTTGTTCTTCACACATGCAATCATTTCCGCACCTTCGCCAAGCAACTTGAAGCTGAATCAAGATGCTGGGTATTTCTTGCTGTATTTTCTTTAGTCGCTGTAGAATATCTTGAGATTGTGGACATTTCATACTCATTTGAGCTATATAGCTTTAGATGCCCGTCGTTTCGAATGGAAGTCTATTCTGATTACGAGCTGTTGTGTCTATATATACATAAACATATTCTCAATATCTACAATATGATAAAGATAATAGAAAAGAAACGACGGGGGGGTCAATGTCTCAAATTCTCAAATTGATAAGATTGATTGAAGTAACCAATTCTAGCCAAAGAGGGTTTCCTTTTGCAATAAAGCCAAGTGCCTACGTTCTTTCATATACATGAGGTATCTTTTTTTTTTCGACCACGAAGCAAGGCAACAAATCATTTGAATTTTAAGAGTTATCAGCCTAGATGATTGATAAAATTCAATTGAAATTGAGTCGAGTAGTTGTCTTACCCAACAAAAGCTTATCAAAATCTAGATCTCCTCTTGCGTTACTACATTTATAAGAACTTGTACTTTTATAGGTAGCTCGGTTGGGTTCACTTGCTGTAGCCCATAACACCCGATGCCCGAGTATGGATGTGAGAATATGCATTGGTTTTTGATACAAGTGATTTGCCTATTGTGTAATAGCAACGACAAATGCACAGCAGGATAATTACCTCCGTGTACGAAGCTTCATCTTGCTATTACGCAGTTGTTACACATTTGCACGCGACGTGCACTTCGACTATGTAAAGTATCATAGCTATAGTGCTCGATATTGTATGAACGTTTGTGTCTGAAGATAATAGTATGTGTCACTGCTTCATCTGATGCATAATGTTCTTTATTTCAAGGTATAAGGGCAGTATAATAAGACATATCTTGCAGTCTACGTTGATCTCACATCACACTTCATCTTTATCGTGGTGTTGATTCAGTGCGGCCTACAAAATGAGCAAAAGAAAAATGGATCGCTTTGTTTCCCATGAAGGTGTTCCCTCAAAATGCATGGGTATTATGCCCAAGAAAGGTAGAATACATTTTAATGTATGACGACGGCCATCTCGGTTTCCACCAACTCTGCAACGAGCTCTTTCTAGATATCTTAGCCTGTGAAAGCAATGCTTGACCGGCAGCTGTAGCGTGTTCTCGGGTCACAAGTGCTCATGTCGATATTGACGCTCTAAAGTACACGCCATACCATTTGTTCAGAGCACGGTAGGTACAATTTCGCACTCAGATGTTTGGGTTGTTAGTCTCCATTGTTGAGTTCTCGCTTATGGAGGTGATGATAGATTGACGAAGACTTGTGCTTGAGTCCGTGTTAGACAGATTTATAGGCGCTTCACGTTCTGTATGCTCACGAGCAAGCCATACCGATTCAATGCAACCCTTCATGTTTGATATACATCCCTTGAAGACTTGACAGACTCGTATAAGAATTTCGGATTTTTGGCTCCAGGATGGTGCCTGGTGCAATATGATCATCAGATTGAAATGGTGAATCCAAGTATGAGTTTGGGCAGAAGAAATGGCACTATAACTATATCATACACACTAATAACGTCAGCCGCATTCTCGCAATCATCGCCTATTTCTGGCTCACTTCCATTTGCAGCTGCTACATTTCCACTCAGTCACAAAAGTATACATTTGCTTGGTCAACTTTATACCGACCAGATATCTACACAATCTACAGATGCTATTTTGTGAACATTAGATACTCGTGTCTCATCGAATCTGTAGCTGTTATAGAATTTCTTCCACCCTTCAAATTGCCTTCTTCCGTGCTTGTGTAGCTTCCGCATGTTGGCTACATGGGCGACGAACTGATCGAACGGAAACCGTTTATAGTTTAGAAGGATTACCACATTCTGAAGCTGCTGAACATGCTTTTTGTTCACATAATTCTATCAAGCCTATCTTCTCTTTCGGTGACAAAATCATTGGAAAATCGGATAGGAAACTTTTAGTCTTGTGCGTTTTTGACACAAAAAAAAAGGCTTGAACTACCATAACGGCGTTAGTAGCATGGAAGGCCGATCTTCGCTTGGCGAATGCACTGATCACACATTACATCGATTGCTTGTACTCCTCGACTACTAATTTGCTAGATGACCGCATTTCTTCATGCCGTATCTTTTACTTGAGGACGAGGTGTCATGCAGACCTAATCGAAACATCCACGAACAATTCTCATTATCAGGCAATGTAAACGCCTGAGGACAAAAGAAAATAATTGATCAACAAACTAGCTTTTTAGTCTTTGCTCGCGGGTTATCAAAATCAACGACATCCATACTCTACTCCTCGCATCGTTCAATCGAGTTGGCGAAACTTTACGAGTCACGCGATAGATAGGCGGAAGCCTCAAGTATTTCTTGAGCGCTGTAGTACATTACAGATCCGTGGAGATATCCATGATCGATGTAGGCCAACTATTCTCGCTCAAGCCGCATACAAAATAGCTGTACATGACCGACTACAAACACTAATAATTTCACAAAGTCGCAACTGAAAATCAGTGCTTTGGGTCCATGTTTTGCAGATTATAATATAGGAATACAGTGTGCAACTCAACCTTAGGATACAATGGAGCTTGGAGCATTTCTGCAGTTTGTGAAAGACGGAATGCTCACATCATGTGCGCATCGATCTGCCTAAGTGTCTCTTCATACATAAGACGTCTTTCCTTCGACAAAATTTGCATTTCCATCACATTTTCCTGCAAGGTTTCCAGCACAAAAATGGACCGAGTTGGGTCTAAATTGTGAACCTTTTCCCCCAGTTCCTGGCGGCACTGATTGAGTTTCTTTACTTGCAAGTTCCAATCCATTTCTGGAGACGCCATTCCTGATGTATGCTTCCCTTCCACAGAGTTTTTGGCTGCGGCATTCAATTTGTCGTGTATCGATACTTCCAATTGCCGCAAACGTGAATACGATTGTTCAATTGCACCCAAGTGAAGTAATTGCATTCGTACAATTTCTAAAAGTGCATATTCATTGCAGTCTGCTGTGCTTTTCACGAGCAGAGAAAATGCACTGAAGGAATCCGCTGCTCTTGCATCGAATGTGCGGGTTTCAAAAAACACTTGCTGCTGCCGTTGGATGCCAGTGCTTTCCCTCAACGCGAGTGATACGTTCTGATCATTCGCTGTTTCATTCCTCTGACGTTTCATTCTGTCGAAAGAGCGTTCCAGTAAATCCATATCGTTGAGAAGCTCACAGATACGATGCAAATGCTTGGCTTCTTTTCTCTCAGCACGTGCCAGGTAACTTCCTTTGAGTGCTGTGTTTTCGTACGCAGAACACACACGCATATAATTTTCTCGACACTCGACAACATCGAAGAATCTGCCCGCACGGGAATCGATATCTCTATCCTCTAGGTAACTGCTGTTTGTTTCAGGCACTGCGGAAAGCTTTACTCCCGTCGATTCTTGCTCTGAGTGCAAGTCTTCCGTCGAGACATTGCCCGTGGTCCACATCTTGGCAGCTGAATTTGTTAACGCACGCATCGCACCCCAAGCCCATGCATTTCCGGATGGCTCAATTGGCTTCGATGTTGAAAGCATAAGACCCGAGTGTTTTTCAAGCCCCCTTTCATTCACATCAGAGTCGCTGACGATTGAGTCGTACGGATATGCCGCACAAAGCCCAAATTCGAGCTCATCAATATCTCTTGCTGTACTGATAGATCGTAATCTGATTGCATCCAATTCTTCTGTAGTCGACAGCAAAAACGATCTTACTTCTTCAACCAGAGCAAGCACTGGATGCCGCAAGACATTTCTGAGGAATGCTTGAAGCAGCTTCATTCTTTCCCCGACAAACTCATTCTCCTTGTTGAAAAATACTTGTTTTCCGGGTATTCCTGGAACCAGCTCAAATGGATGTTTCCTGCACAGTTGCCGATGCAGCCACACAAAATCGCTGTATCGTCGATATACTTTGACAAAAGCACTGGGTTCCGCGACCTGATGCTGCATGATCCACGTCTTTGCAGCCTTGAACGAGTTCTTTTTGGCGTCATCGGGATCGATACTTTCACGCTTTCCAGCGTCTCTCTCCGTTCCATTTTCGGTCGTTATGCTGATTACAGCGTATCTCGTGTATGGCAACAGCCAATTTCCTACAGTTGTAGGTTCACAAACGAGCACCACAAGCTTTGCCGGATCGTGACGGCCAGAGTGTAATGATAGTTGTGCACTCACACGATCGATTTGCCGTTGTAAATTTTTAGCCCGAGTATGCAATTCAGCAGCAACCGCTGCTGTATTGGTGGCATCGCTTTGTAAACGCTGTAATTCCGATGCCTCTAAACGTAATTGCTGCTTCAGTTGCTCCGTTTCCGCTTCAAGTAATTCTGCCTTGTGTGAAGCTCTGATAGCTTTTTCCTTTGCTTCTTCTGCAACCTGTTGCGCCCTCACTTTTTCTTGCTCATTTATTTCTACTTGTTTTGCCAAATCCCTTGATTTCAATGCAGCTTCTTCGGATTCATGTAATGCCACACGCGCCATTTCTTTCGCATCTCTGACTAAATGTTCCTTTTGGACAACTTGTGTAAGCCATTTCTCCTTCAGTGAAGAGAGCTGCTGATGAGTTTGAGAGCTTTGCATCTCATCGCGAACCCTCAAAAGCTCATAATTTTTAGGAAGATTTCCGACAGAATTAATATCAGAGGACAATTGCGTCATATTTCTGCATGTGGGGCATTCAATCCATAAAACTCCCGCACCATTTCCATGAGGAGCACTTGTGTTGACACTGTGATTGCTATCTGCGCTGCTTGAGCTGCTATTCAAAGAAGCATTGATAGCAGAAGTAAAGGATGCAAATACACCGATACTCCTTTCCGGCTGTATGTGCTCTTCCTCTCGCTGATGCGATTCGACGCCGGGCGTGGTAAGAGACCATTTTTTCAGACAAAACTACATGATTGTCAGCAACTTGCGATAGAGAATGAAAGTTGCGTATACCTCACAAAATGTGTGACCACAGACAAGTAAACGGGGTATGTGAGGTCCGTTATTTGAATAAGGCTCATAACATAACTCACACTCGACGCTGTTTTGCACGAGCTGATGCCAAAGTGTCATTGCGTCTTCGTCTTCCTCCATCGTGTTTCGAATTATAATAGCCAATCAGAGAAAAGAGAAGGAAATAGACAATGGACAAAGAAAAGCATTATGACAGCCGAGAAAGCAGCGGAAAAGGGAATACAGATGAGATACCAATTGCAAAACAAGTGCAGTCGTCCCAGGTGTATGGAGTACCTGCAGCAAATGAACCGTATGCGGGAGTTCATGCGCAACCGCCTTATAATGCCTCTTATGGACAACCACATTGTAATCCGTCTTATGGGCCACCGCCGGCGGTCGATGCGTATGGCCGCCCGATTGTGACTGCGATCCCGTTTCAAGCGCAACCACAGATGATAGCTAATAATTCACAAATTATGCGAGATGCACAAGGAAATGCACTCTGTAAGAAATGTTCGGCGCCGTACCCGTTGCCTCACGGCTGTACAAGCTGGCGGTATGTAAATGCTCTAGTATATTTGAATTTGTTTGCCCTCACTTGCAAAATAGGTGTCGGAATTGCCAGGAATTGAATAACGCAAGCATTTACGGTGATGAGTGCTGTACGATTTTGTAAAGGGTGGAAGGGTGGAATGTTAGCCTCGAGAAGATGCATTGGGTGTGGGTCATTTGTGCTGATATACTCACTTCTACTTTTACTATCTTTTCGAAATGTATCATCTTTTTTTCAAATGTTACACAAATACTTTTCAAGCGCAGGATTCAAAGTGGAATTGACATACTGCTACTGATCAACTGATACGCAGTGAATGACATGAGCATGGCTGGATTGCTTTCTTGGAGGTGTTTCGAGGAAGATATGAACGGAAGATTGACTTAGGCTTCGCAGTCCTGAAGGTATTGCTATGTAGGGTGACAGAAGCTCGAGCTGGATCAAAATGACGTAAAGATACGCTCTGTAGCTTGACCGGTAGTCTCACACAATCAAGCCATTCCTTAAGGAACCACGAATGGTGACTTCTGTAATGTCTCGTGCGTTGTAAGCACTGGTCCTACTTCTCGAGCGATTTTTCACATGATGCAGGCTATTATAATGTTTCTGTAAGACTTCATTCTTGATCATTGTAGCCGCCAGAGACAGCGCTTTCTATCGTCTTCTTCCTGGGCTCGTTGCTGTCATAATCTTGACGCTTGGACTGAATAGCCTGTGATGAAATGAATTGGTACTCGTAAGACCGCGTGGTAAGTAGCTTTGGCACCCCATTGCATTTATCGAGTACATCGCCGAATTAGTATCGAATCAGAGTCAACACCTCATATCTCAATTACAGACACAAGCTATGAACATTCAAAGCGGGCAGATCTATGAGATATTGAAAAGCAATGCGATTTCTTATCGACTAATCTCTGCAATATCCCATACATATTCCACATTGCAATCCTTTCAAACTGTGATCGCTACACAATTTTCATTGCAAATCGATCGCGGCTACGTTTGCAAATATCATTAGACTTGTACGCTACTATGTAATATAAAAATGACCGGCGTGGTGCTCGCTACCGCAGGCTATGATCACACAATTCGCTTTTGGGAAGCCGCATCGGGTACTTGTAATCGTACAGTAAAATACTCGGATTCTGTAATGACACTAACGCACCAATAACGTGTGCCCTCAGAGCTAAGTGTCCTTTGTGGTTTCCTGTAGCAAGTCAATTGTCTCAATATAACTCCGGACAAGAATTACATTACCGCTGCCGGGAACCCTCATATTCGCCTGTTTGAAATCAATAGTAATAATCCGAATGCAGTCAGTACGTATGACGGGCACAACGGCAACGTCACGAGTTTAGGATTCCAACAACAGGGGAAATGGATGTACACGAGCTCTGAAGATGGGACGCTTAAGATTTGGGACTTGCGAGCTACCGGGTTTCAAAGAAGTTATGAATGCAGTACATTTGCGCCAGGAAAGAAAGCTGGACATTCTTCGAATGCAAATTCCAGTGGTAATAGCAGTACTACGAGTGGGCTCATTCCGCTCAATTCTGCAGCATTACACCCAAATCAAGCAGAAGTGTTTGTAGCCGATCAAAATGGAGCGATACGAGTCTTCGACTTGACTGCTGATTCGTGCGTTGATGTATTGATACCCGATGGAGACTGTGGAATAAAGTCGCTGGATATCGTAAAAGATGGTAGTCTTCTTGTTGCGGCCAATAATCGCGGCAAGTGTTTTTTCTATCAGCCAAATTCGGGGTACGTTGTGCTTAGAAAGCTTACATCTCGTATTTTACCTCTGTATATGCTTTAGAGGCCGATACGAGCTTTTCCATACCTTACAAGCGCATAATGGATACATACTCAAATGTCAAACAAGCTCCAACGGCAGATTGTTAGCCACTTGTTCGTCCGATAAAACAGCAAAGATATGGAATATTGAGCCAAAATCACAAAGTGATCCTACGATAGTGGAAGATGTCAACGAAACGAGTAGAGTTGCGCAATTTGAGCTTATTCGCACTCTGCAAGGGCATCAACGTTGGGTGTGGGATTGTGCGTTCTCCGCTGTATCTTCATATTTGGTCACATGCTCTTCGGATCAAAGTGCTCGATTATGGGACCTCTGCCAGGGAGAAGCTGTACGGCACTATAATGGACATCATAAGGCTGTTATTTGTGTAGCTTTAAACGATTCAGTTGCCGATTAATCATTTCCTTGGGTGACTGTCGCTGCAGGCGTAGCTAGATCTAGAGCTCAGCTACAAGCGAACGTATTATGCGACCAGCCACCCATCTACTTCTTTAGTACTAACGCCATTTCATATATAATTGAGACGGCTTTGCTTGTCGACAATGTCCCATGAGATCTCAACCAGCTTCCTTGGTAGAGGCAGCAAGGAACTGATGCATTTGATAGTCATTTCACACCAATAAAGCACACATAGTAAACTGCTCGCATCGACGTGATCGCACGCTCCATAGACTGCTCGTTGAATCCTTGTGCAAGACGGGGTAGCCGAAACGAAGCGCTATCTGATTCTGATAAAAAAAAGCGATTCGACCTCTTTTACATATCGAAAATTGATGTAAATGACACTAAGAAAGCCTTTCGCATGAGCTCCTAAATCCTGTACAATTTTATGAGCACGTGACAACTTTGGACGATAACT